>CM038214.1:76658336-76858951 GCA_021442155.1 Cymbidium sinense
TAGTGGCCCACTTGACCCAAGTTGACCCATTTTGACCTAAAGGGTCAAAATGTGTCAAAACTTGATCTAAGCCAAATTGATTGGAACCAATGGGTCAAGTCCATCCCAAATCACTTATGGAACTTGACCAAAGCCTCAATTGGCCAACTAGACCCAACTAGCCTTAGACTGGGCAACATGACTAAGGGGTCATGTTGAGCCAAGTGAACTTAACCCAAATTGATTGGAAACAAAATACCAATCTCTCCATATGACTAACCAAACCTAAACCTACCCTTGACCTAACTCAAATAGGTCAAATGGGTCAAATAGGTCAACTTGACCCATTTGACCTAAGTGAAGTCATATGAGCCAAACCAAATATATACCAAATTGAATCAAACCAAAGCTAGAAAAACATTTCAAATGGTCATATGAACTTTACCCAACCCTTGGTTTGACCCAATTTGACCTATTGGTCAACTTGACCCAAGTTGACCCATTTTGACCTAAATGGGTCAACATGAGCCAAACCCATCAAATGGATTCCAAATCCAATGAAACTTGGCCAAACCTAGTTTCTCCACATACCCAACATGTCTAAAGTGAAAAAAAATAGCAAAATTACCATCCTACCTCTAGGCCATAGAACAAATTTTGGCCTAACACATGGGTAATTTGGTCATACCCTCTTCACAATCACTTGAGGCTTTCCTAAAACCTCAAGGGGACTTAGTGATGAGTGGTGCACCCAACCCAATGGGTTGGCAATCCATTCCTTAGACCAAACCTGAGCCCCTAGCTTAAAATTGAAATTTCAAACTCCCTCTTAAGCTCAAATTCAGCACATGGGAAGTTGGCAACCCATTCCTTGGATCAAACCGACCATGTGCACACTCAAAATAGATCAAACAACCTTCCCAATCTCATCAATTGGATCAAAATGGCAAGACCATTGCCGACCATCCGATCCTTCAAGGGGGAGATATACTCCCCAATTCTATTTTCACACACTCAAGGTCGATTGAAGAATAGGAAGCCCGAGGAGCCACTAGGGATTGATCCTAAGCCTCTAGAGCTCTTCCCATTTTCTTCTTCTTGTTTGAATAGTGGAAAATAGGGAGGTATAATTGTTGCCAACTTCTATGCTTGATTTCCTCCCAATTCCTCCTACACACTTCTTAAGGACCAATCCAGATCACTCAAACTTCCATTGAGTTCCCATAGCAAGGAAAAGAATTGGATCAAAGCATGGATCTTTAGTGGTGTTGGTCCATAGAGCAAGCCACTCAATCCAAGGCCTAGGAATTTCAACAAGGCTTCATCTCCACTAGACGAAGCTACCTCATTGATCTTGAGCGCCAGTGTGGAATTTTTCAATCACTAAACTCAATGTGGTGTGGAGCTTTGTGATAGAAATTTTCACCTCATAGAATTTTGATTGTTGGATTTTTCTCTCTCTATCTCTAGATGGTGTGGGTTGATTTTGGTTTGATTCCATGTGAGATCAAGCTTGGATCTTCTTCTTGATCATGGACGATCTCTATTGATCAAGGGAAAGAACTTGGCTCATCTCAGCCATCCATCCGTGCATTTTAGATGGAGGGCTGAGATTATTTAGCACATTTAGTTATATGTTTATCCTTTATAAACCGTGGGTGAATCCTTAGTCGTCCGATCTTTGATCGACGGTAGAAATAAGCGTGCACCACACGCCATTTGGGATGTGACATTTAAGTTACCCCTCATGCGATGCATGTAAAGCACATTTCGCCACGCATGGCGTGGGGTAGGGATTACTTAGGGTTAATTAAAAATGCTTAATTAATTTTTGATTAATCCATGGATCTTCAAAAATGCTTAACTCTTCATAGAAAATTTAGAAAAAATATGAAATAAAATTCTATATATACATAATTAAACCTAGAACATTTTAAAATTAATTTTGATGAGTTTTGAATTATGATTTTCTCTGAATTTGGGTTTTATTAGAAAGTTTATTTTGCTAATTACTCTTTGATTAGGCCTCTGATTAATCCCAAATTTCTTGGGTATGTTTTAGGGGATGACCTCTACCTCCCTAATTTTCTTGGGATTTATTGAAGGCTTGATTAGAGTAATTTCATGTGGTTTCATAATTAATTAAGCATAATTAGGGTATGATCAGTGGTTTTACCCTCTGATTAGGGTTGATTAAGGTCAGGTCTAGTAAGTAGGAGGTTTATGGAATAATTTTGGGGCATTTCCCTAAGCTATTCCCTAAACCCCCTCTTCTCTCCTTAATCTCCTCATATAATTATCCCCTTAATCAATTTTCTAAAATTCTAAAAGTTCGAACTTAATTAATCTACCTTGGGTAGATGCTTGGTGTTTAATAGCCTATGTTCAATTAAGGAAATGAAAACACAATTCATAAGTATGAAATGGTGTTTTAAAATTACTTAACCCCCAATTAACTTTTAATTGTGAGCCAAATTGCATTAGGCCTTTTCATTATTAGGTGCATTGCAAATTTAAATTCCTTGTGGATTTTATGTCATCTCATTATCTCATAATTATTTAGTTAATTCTTCTAAGGTGGTGTAGGTAATGGTTAATTAAGTTACTTAATTCATACCTTAACCTAATCAATGCATAAAAATGGATCTAATTATTTAATAATTAAACAAAATATAAAACACATGTGGGAATGAGTTAGGAATAGTAAACTCATCTCACCTTTTCAAAATTAAATCAAACTTCAAACAAAACAAAAATCACTTTGAAATTCACTTTGATTTATTCTAAATTTTCTTATTCTATAAGAATGTCTTTAGATTTAAGTGAAGTGAGTTTGTTTACATGATTTCATTACTTTGAATCTTTCCTCAACATGTTAAGTTGTATGCCATGTGATTTCAGCATTCATAATTTCATGTTTCAAATTTTAAAATGAAATTTTTTACTTTATGTCAAATGTGCATGTGTTGGCTAAAATAAAATATGAGTGGCTATTATCACTACTAAATCCAAATTATTTTCAAAACTTATAAATGAAATATCAAATCTGAAAGTATGCTACTTATACTTTAATTATAAGCTTGCATGTGAAATATTATAAAGGTATGCTTAGTATAGGTTTCCTTTCTCTCCTATGTTGGTATAGTTTTGAAGAATTTGGTGAGATATAAGGTTCATTTGAAAAGGACCTAATGCTCACCTAATTTCATATCCTATTCATCCTACTACCATCTAAGAAGGGTTACCTACACTTTCAAACATAAATTGCATGAACAAAAAAAATCTATTAAACAACTTTTGCATCTTCCTTTTCTATTTCATTTCTTTTATATGCATGTTTATATTTTTGGAAAGTGGTATATTAGTCTAGACAACCTCAAGGTTGTGAGGCTTTAAGTAGCCCTAAGTAGGTCTTGTACCTTACACCTCTTGTTAACAATGACACTTTACTCAATTATGCCTTTCTTACTTTCATGTATGTATGTGAAATTTTGGATAAGAAAAACCTTTTCTACTTAAGAAAAATCATGCATATTCAACTTCTAAATTTTCTTAAATGGATTACCTAGCATGCATCATAAAGTGTGTTAACTCATTTGCATGTATAGATATGCTTAGGGTCCATCCATATGCATGTTATATATATATATATATATGTTGGGAAAGAGATGAAGTAATGTGTGTTATGTGAATTTTGATTCATTTTATTTAATCTTAAAATGCCTTTCTCTTTGAATAGGTTTGTTTAGGGTTTATCTAAACTTAGGATTGATTAAAGATGTAATCAAAACATTCACCTAAATGAAACTAAAATATGAACCCACTTTGAAAATTAAGGTTAGGGAAGGAAAGAAGTTCTCTTCTCTTTCCCTCTCTTCATAATTAGTAATTAATTATAGGTTTCAAATTAAAACATGAAATACAATCAACCCAAAACACTTAAAAACTTAAATGAAACCTCCTCTAAGTTGAACATGTCCTTCACACTTAGAAAATTTGAACCCAAAGCCATAGCTAAGCATACCACACAAACCTTCAAAGCACACATTAGCCTAAGTCACCACTTCTAGCCTTAGGTTAAGTGGTGCATGGTTTGATGGTATGTTTTATTTTGTGATATATGTTTTAGACTGGATGTTAGGGTGTATGCTCGTAGAATGAATGGTAGGACGTTCTTAGTCAAACTATTCTTTTCTATAGGGGATTGTGCTTAAGGGGTGCTATCATAAATAAAATATAAATGCTTTTTTCTTTGCGATGCTTTATACCCCTAAGCATAATCCATAGGCAGTGGACTTAGTCACCCATGTGTTGGGTGATAAGTACAATTTATGCTTAATTTGTTTTAATCTTTGTTTTGTGTGTTAGTTAGATTTCCACTTTTCATGTAAAATTTGTATAATTAGGATTTTGGAATGATTTGTTATGGGGATTAGGATGAGCATTGGTCGCTTATCTTATGCACCATATGAAGCCTTAGAGCATCTACCATCAACCATCCAAAGAAGAAAAGAAAAGAAAAGAAAGAAGAAAGAAGAATATAGCTTGAAGACCCCCATAACAATGAATTCCTTTGCTTAATTGTAATTTAATTCATTTTGTAATCTGGGCTGTATAAGGGTAGAGCTCAGTTACCCACATTTTATTTTTTTAGGTTTGTGCGGTGGTGCCCGGCCACAACGGCCATTTATTCTTTTTGCGATTAGCTTTATAAATTGATTGAAGATTTGTTTAGCTTTTGCATTAAGTGTGATTTTCCTAGTTTCTTCCTTGCTTTATATATGGCTGGATGTGGATTAGGCTCTTTAGGAAAAATAAATCTTTTACCCAACAATTCAAATTAAAATTAATCAACTCATAACCTAAAGCTTAGGTTTAAAATCAAGATAAAAGAATTAGCAACCCTTATGGATGAGCATTTCTTTATAATATCATGCACAAATGCATCTTACTCTTGATTGGAGGGCTTCCACTTTTCAGAGAACTTGCTTGACCTTTGAGCCGGTGGAAACTCACATCCTCTCCTTCTGATTTTAATCTTCTTTCTCATGCATTAGTCATAAAATCCTATTCTGAGTCAAAATATTTGTCCAAAATAAAAATAAAAGGAAATTTGAATTGCATTAGATTTAGTTCATTTGAACCATGTCCCTTTACATGATCTAGTCTCTTTAGGGGAGTTTAAGGACTTAGTCTCTTTCTAAATAATAACTAACTATCTTGCGTATAAAGACTGCATGAATTTAAAATCATAGGAGTTAGTTGGCCACCCCTGGTTGTAAGTCCAAGTCATTGGGTAGTTTGTCCTCTCTTGTGGAGGCAAACCAATTACCAATTTTTCACATTAGATTTAGGTTGTGCTTCCAGCCCTCACTGAAGCTCCCAAGATTTAGGTTTTGAGGCTGCTTCTCCCCTTTATGGGCCATAAGCATAAGTCCTCACCTCTTAGGTATTTCCTTAATCTAATGTTAAGGAATCTTAAGTCCTAAAATTCTAATGAAAATTCAACTTAAATAAACTAAATCAATTTCAAAAATGTAAAAACTATAGGATTGCGAGATGCTCACTAGGTTTCCTAGCATCATCATCTCCTACTTATCGTTCATTATGGCATAATAAATCCCTCTTTTGATCAATCCCATTTTGATTTTCAAACATAAACCAATCGATTGATAGTCCTTTCCTATTGGAATCTTCAAAGACAATGATCATTTACCTTGTGTTTTCCTAGGGATCCCATCCTTTAAGATGTAATTAATAGGGGCTTGCCCCAGAGAACTTAATGAACCAGGTTAAAATAAACCTTTTACTTTTCCATGTAAAGTAGGAAGAATCTCTACATATGCATCATCATCCTTAGGAGTCTTTATTAGGTGATTAGGTCCATTAAAGGGTAGTGCTTTTGTCTTTGAGATAGTACACTATTTCCTTGATGAGTACCATCACCTAAATAAGTACATCTAGGATCTTGGTGTCTTACCAAGATGAATTTCTATAGGTCTCTTCTTTTCTTTCTCCCTACTGATTTGAAGGTGACTCCTTAAAGAATTTATTCACCATAGATTTTTACGACTTATGGGATGGTTCTCTCTCCATCTTTGGTAAATGATCATTATCTTTGAGTATCGATGGTGGGTTTGTACTTTGGTATGAATCCAAGACTATCCTTTTTTCATTGGTACTTAGCTCATTTCATTCTTGAGTTAAGTTAACCAACATCTTTAGGTTTTAGGATCACATTCCTTATGGTCTTCAAATTTGGTCCTCAATGGGTAAAATGAAGAAGATCTAAATAAATAAAAGAAAACATCTTTAATACTTCTTCCTTATCATTTTCATGATAAGCAAAGGTTCATCCTAAAATAATAAATCTTCCATAAAGAACTTTACCTTTTCAAAAGCACCTTTCCAAAAATGCACTTAATAAAATATTTTCCACAAAATTTCTTCACCCTCATTTAACAATTCACATAATTGTTACATGTTCCAAAAGCACAAATGAACATCTTCTTCCAATTCACTTTAATGAAGATTTAATTTTTAAAACAAAAATGAACAATCATTTTTTTTCAAAAAATCATAATCATAATAAAAAAGTTTTCAAAAGCACACATGAATCTTTCTATTTCAATACATTCACACTTATTAAATGGAAAGTTCATTTGTAAACAAAATTAAAATTTTCAAACAAAAGCATACATGAATACCTTCATTTAATATACTCCAATTTATTAAATGAAGATTTCATTCCTAAAATAAAATATCATTTAGAAATCCCACTTAAACATTTTACATATGTTTTAAGTTGGAATTCCTCCTTTTCAAAAAAAGAAAATTAAAAGAAAACAATCACACACAAAATTTCATACTTCAAAAAAAATAAAATTATCTCCATTCTACAAACCTAAATTTGTTGAATGGAGGCCCTCTTTTCAAAACATTAAAATCAACAATCATATTTCAAAAAAAATTTCAAACAACATTTGGAACTTCATTTAACATATCCAAATTTTAAGTGAAGTCTCACATTCTAAATCCAAAATTTTCTAAACACATTTTGGAACCTCACTTAGCATAATCAAATTTGTAAAGTAAAGTTTCCAAATCCAAAATCAAAATCAACAATCATATTTCAAAATTTTTTTGAAAACACATTCATAATTTCATTTAGCATAATCAAATTTGCTAAGTAAAGTTTCTAAATCCAAAATCAAAATCAATAATCATAATTCAAAACATTTTCAAAACACATTTGGAATTTCATTTAGCATAATCAAATTTGCTAAGTAAAGTTTCCAAATCAAAATTCAAAATCAATAATCATATTTCAAAAAATTTCAAAACACATTTGGAATTTCATTTAGCATAATCAAATTTGCTAAGTAAAGTTTCCAAATCAAAATCAAAATCAACCATCATATTTCAAAAAAAATTTCAAAACACATTTGGAATTTCACTTAGCATAATCAAATTTGCTAAGTGAAGTTTCCAAATCAAAATCAAAATCAACAATCATATTTTAAAAAAATTTCAAACATACATTTGGAACCTCAAGCATAATCAAATTTGCTAAGTGAAGTTTCCAAATCAAAATCAAAATCAACAATCATATTTCAAAAAATTTCAAACACATTTGGAACCTCACTTAGCATACAAATTTGTTAAGTAGTCTCCAAATCCCAAAATTCAAAATTTTTCAAAACACATTTGGAATTTCACTTTAATCAAATTTGCTAAGTAAAGTTTCCAAATCCAAAATCAAAATCGATAATCATATCTCAAAATTTTCAAACAAAATTTGGAACTTTATTTAACATACCCAAATTTGTTAACTAAAGCTTCCAAATCAAAAATCAAAATTTTCAAACACCTTTTGGAACTTCTTCCTTAGCATACCAAATTTGCTAAAGAGAAGTTTCCTTTTTCAAAATCGAAAATGAAATCAAAATTTTAAACACACCATTTGGAATTTCATTTAGCATACTCAAATTTGCTAAGTAAAATTTCCATTTCATAAAACCAAGTGGGACTTCATCTTTAGCATACCAAATTTACTAAAGTTGAATCTCCAATTTCAAAACACTTCAAAAAAAAAAATAAATAAAACACTTAGGATTCCCTTAGCATAACAAATTTTCTAAGGATCCTACCCTTTTTAAAAATAAAAAAATTTCCAAAAAAATAAAACACTTAGGATTTTCTTAGCATACTTAAATTTGTTAAGAATCCTATTTTCAAAAATTAAACAAAAACACTTAGATTCTTCACTAAGCATACTTAAATTTGCTAAGTAAAATTCTAAATTTTCAAAATAATTGAACACAAACAAAATCATTTTGACCCTTACTTTAACATACCCAAATTTTTTAAAGGAAAGGGTCCTCAAAATCTAAAATTCAAATTCAAAACATAAATATGGAAGCATACTATCAAAATTTTGAATCCATATTTCAACATACCTAAATTTGTTGAAGTTTAGATTCATATTCAAATTCCTCTTTCAATCAATCTCTTCAAATCTATTTGAACCCACTTACGCTTCCAAGTTGTTGGATGTGGGTTCAAATTTCAAAATTCAAAATTCAAAATCTATGGAGATAGAAAAGCATACAAGTTCATTTCTCATTTTTTTCTTTTTGGTGATTGTTTTACTTTGTGCAAATGGCTAGTTCTTAGAAATTTGTCTTTACTTTCCCTCATGGTATGGATATAGCTTTAGACAGGACTTCCCTCATTGGGTGTACCCACTTGATCCACTTTGGCCGAGGATTTGAGGGGCAGATCACTTGTGAGGGCATTCCCTCACCGCAACAAGAAGAAGGTGGCCAGGGCGATCATTAGGATAGATTTACCATCTAATTTGATGTCTCCTCACTGAAGAGGAAAGCTATGGTAGTACTTAAATTTATTCTGTTCTGATGCGGCGGTACCGGTTCCAGTTGCAGTTCATCCTAGAGTTGCCCTGTGCCCTAGTGCGCTAGCACCATCTCCCTACCTGGGTAAGGCTCCCTAGTTTTAGGGCTTGCCTCCCGACATTTGAGTTTGGGTCTAGCTCACACTCCTCCCTCCCTACCCCAATGTAGGAACAAGAGAAGTATGGTCAAATGGTTCCACACTCGGATAGCAGAGCTGCAATTAGCCATGGATGAGTCTCCCATGATCACTTCACCAGTTACAAAAACTAGTTTCATCCTCTCTGATCAAGAGAAGATGTCGGGAGGATCCATTCATCACCTCCTCTAGTGGTGCACTTGCCAAGTTCTAGGGTAGGAGGTCAGCCGACCTTCATTCTATTGCTGGGTAGGCGGAGCATACGGACACTCAGAGTCTGGTACCCAGTTCAACCTTCGATCTGTTATCCCCCATAGCATAAAGAGGTATATTTGTTAAGAGAGGGTTCGTGAGGCCCATACATCACACATTACTAGTAGAGAGCGATGGAGGTTCAACCGTTAGTCAACCGCTTCTACTTTGGTTAATTTTCCAGCTCGGTGCGCTACGTGCCGACCATACTAATAGTATTCTCCTCACGGGAACCAACTACCATACGAGGGCAGTTCTTGTGCACAAAGAGTCAGTGGAGTCTCCACCTCACCGCTCTACCCCTTGTCCGCCATCGCCAGTGTAAGTTTCAGCATCTCCCATTCCATCTAAGGCCATGAAGGCGCGCGTGAAAAATGTACCCGTTGGTGATCGGCTATGGCCAAATCCTACCCTCCTACACCACCCATCATAGGTTGAGCTCTCACCTGACCTTCTAATGGTGGTGAAGAGTGCGACCTGAGCATCGTGGTCATTCCTTCACCAACTCCGCCCATACAGCCGGATGTGAAAATGGTAATAGCTATCATAGATATTCCAGATGACAGTTCAGTTGCAGCAGTAGTAGAGGATCATCCTAGGATTGTTACCCTTATTACATCCAGTATTAGTTAAGAGTATCATTCTTCTAGTGAGTACAGTCTGCACAGGATTGACTCCTTAGTTACAGGCGAGGTCTGGTGCCTCTCAATGCATGATAGCAATCACACCGGTCAGCCCAAACTATTTGTACCTGCTGAGTTAGATTGATCCTTAGATGAGATAGTTGAACACTATGTTATAGAGAAGAAGGAGATCTTAGGGTATGCTTGGTTCGATGAAGAGAGTTAGCTTCGATCCCAATAAAGATGACTTGATGGGGGATTCAGCTAGGATATGCATGGTTGATACTAGATGATCTCTTCTTAGGTATCAACAGGACATGGAAAATGATGAAATTGATCAAGGAGACACTATAGAATCAGCCCGTCACCTCCGACAATAGTTAAGGTAGAAAGATGAGTAGATTGATAGGATGGCACAATAGTTACAGGACTTGTTAGTGACAGTGTTAGTGCTTCAGAAACAAGCCCCTCCAATGCATCCTGGTACAGTCGATGCTAGTCAACTTGAGCTAGTGCATGTCTTAGACAGTTAAGATTCTACCTCTCATTGAGCAAGGTAGCACTATCCTGTATAGGAAGGTAGTGGATAGTACCTCCATACATGAAAATGATCTAAAATCCATGGTTGAGCAAGAGGTGAAGGAAGCTTTGGCTCAAGCCCAGGGAGGATCATCAGTTTCAAAGGGTAGACCCTGCCTAGAGGAATTTGATGCTATCTAGTATCCCAAGGGTTTTGTGCCTCCTTCCTTCAAGAGCTTCGATGGAAGTGGGAACCCGAGGTAGCATATAGCTCATTTTAGGGCCAATTATTGCAACATAGGTGGCAGCGATCCTTTACTCTTTAGACTCTTTGTCAGTAGCCTAGCGGGTATTGCTTTTGATTGGTATGTTGAACTACCCAATGGTTCAATAAAGACATTTGTTGAGCTAGAGCAACTCTTCATCAAGAGATTTACTTTGGAGCTCAAGAAAGGGTTAATGGTGATCTTTATAGCCCAACAACACTCGGTGAGTCACTTGTTGATTATATTCTCTGATGGCATAACCTAAGTATGAAGTGTGAACCTCAGCTATCTGAACAACATGCCATTGAGATTCTCTTGAAGAATATCCATGGCCCGGTCACCTTCATGCTTAAGGGCTTCACTATCAAGACATTTGAGAAGCTAATCAATAAGGTGGCTAGTCTACAAGGAGAGGCCAAACAACTACCTTTTCTAGATCAGTTGCCCAAGCATAAATCCCAAAAGGATTATGAGAAGAAACCTGGAGCAGTAGTAGCAGTTGACAAGGGGAAGCATCCAGCTAGAGATCAGTTTGAGAGACCACGACCTCAGTAGCCTCCACCTCCTTTGCCACCATCGAGGTAGCCATACTGGCCTCTACCGCAGCCTCCATAGCCAGCACAGCCATGGCCTCAGCCATACCACTAATAGCAGTGACATGCATATCCGTGCTAGGTAGCTATGGTCCACCTACTCTTCTAGATAAGTTAAAAAAACCTTTATCTTTTAAAGAGGGAGGTAATCAAGAAAATATTTAAGAATCTCTTAAAATATGATTTTAGCTACCCAGCTAGGAGGAGACCAAGGAAGTAGGTAAAAGTCATGATCCAAACTTTTGCCCTCACCACCGTATGCTAGGCGAGTTTTGGAGGATTGCTTCACATTCAAGGATTAGCTTGAACACAGCTTCAAGACCAGTGCTATAGTTATCCCAAAGGAATACCTTGTGGAACAACCTTCTAGTTCCATTAGAGTAATCCTTGGGGATACAAGTTATCCTACCAAAACCAAAGAAGGTTGGGACATTTCTTTGTCTAAAATCTCTAAGAAAATAATTCAGAAGATCAAGAAGCTTTCCTTACGGTGAGTGTCAAACCTTCAACACTAAGGAAGGTTTGTAAGTTTTCCAACTCTAGAAAGTGGGAGCTCAACAACATGTCGACCAGATAGCCCTTTAGCTCGACCACCGACCAGCCGACCGACCTTAGTTAGCTTCCACCCGATGACTTCTACCATTTCAATTAGCTCTTATATTTCTTCTACTAGTAGAACTCTTGTATCAATAGGGGCATCAAATCCCTTACTCCACTCACTCTACTTGACTTCTACTTTGTACCCCAAATAATTCCAAGAAATTGAAGAATAAAGATGATTTTAATTACATTGTGTCTCTTGATGAGTTGTCTTCTTCTATTCCTAATGATAACTCTCCAAGTCTAATTAACTATAATAATTTTGATCTTCTCTTTTGATTGAGTTGCACTTTCCAACTCACGAATACTATGGGTTCACCTCTTAAGATAGACTTGGAATCATCGATTCCAGAATGTCATAGGAGAAGTGTAGGTGAGAAGTGCGGTAGAACTTGGCACCACCTTGCTCAAGAGATTACCGAAGTCAACCTCCATAGTGACAAGGTTCTACCTCCTAGGGCAGTACCTCTAGATAGAGGAAAATATGTCATTGGTACTGAAGATCAAGAAGCCCTTTCATAAGATGCTCCACCCTTGGTTTTGCTTGTGGAAGACCAATCGAAGGTGGACTACAACATCCTTTCTTATCTAAGAAAGTTGCCATCTAAGCTAAGAATTTATGAATCCCTCATCTTATCCAAAGAGATGAGGGAATCACTAATCAAGGCTCTCCTTGATCCTGAAATATGCTTAGCTCAGCTGACCGCTATAGGTGAGGAAGCACATTATGCAAAAGAAGCCCAAGGGATCACCTTCATAGATGAAAACCTTTTACTGGGGGACTTGGAGCACAACCATCCCCTTTACATCACAGTCGACATGGATAGGTTCAAACTCATCAGGGTTCTCATGGATTCACATGCATCAGTAAATATTATGAGTCTAAAGACCCTTGCCTACTTGAAGATCAACATCTCTACACTCTGAGGAGATAGGATGATGTTGAGAGGATTCAATGATCAAGGTGAGTGGGCTTTAGGTTCTATAGTGTTACCATTAGAGATGATGGTGAAGGCAAGAAAAGTTCTACATCATTGATTCGAATACTTCATTGACTACTTTGCTTGGTAGGCTTGGGATACATCAGAGCAAGATCCTTCCATCCTTCCTTTATTGGTGCATCAAGTTAGAAAAGATGGAATTGAGTACCATGTCAATAGGGATGAAAAGCCATTTTCAGTTAGAGAGGTTGAGATCTATGAGGATGCTACCTACTATCTTCCTCAAAACACCCTTTTCTCGTGAACTTGGAAAAAATTCAAATGCAAATGCAAACCCAAAAGAAAATAAAGCAAAAGAAAAGATAAAAGAAAAAGGAAAGTCTTAGCACACAAGAAAGGGGAATTGAAGAAAAAGTGGATCCGTATATCACATTCCACTCACAGTTCATTCCATCATATGGACATGTGGGCAGAATGGCTCAACCTCCACTAGGCAGAGGTAGAGACAGAAATAGAGGCAGTTTTAGAGGTGGGAGACCTCGTCGTTAGCCTTCAACAAATAGAGGTCGTGTTCCAGTTCATAAGAGTACCCTTACTATTCATATAGACTTGGAATCCAGGTCAGAGGATGAATATAATGTGATTAGTATACTAGCCAACCCCTCTCAATGGGTTCCATTGGAGGTGACTTTTGATCCAGCCAGAGACAAAGACCATGTCTCCAAGAAAAATAAAGTATTCGAATTTAGTTTATGTGAAACTATCAGGCAGTAGTTGAGAACCTTAGCTCTAACCTCACTTACATCTCAGAAAGTTGAAGGTTTAGTAGTTAAGGAAGTCCCTAAGTCTTCTAGTGACATGAAGCAGAAGAGGTTCTTTTTGGGTTCATCATCCTCAAGTCCAGAGCTCGATGTAAGACTTGAGGAAGATACTTTACAAGATTTAATGGAATTACCTTTTGGATTTTACTCACCTTGTCAAAATCTTATACATAAAGGTTTAGTTCCTCACACTTGGTCCAAGCATAGGTCAAAATACTTTAAAAGCTATGGAACAATATAGGCAGGGAAGCACAATCAAGAGCAAGACTAGGATTCGACATGGTGGGTCCGGTCGATGATGAAGATTATTGCCTAGTTGTTACCAACCATTTGGAGTCTAATAGGTTCTTCTCACATCCCCAACTCTTATGAGAGTGTGTGTTTAGAAACTTGGATGATCGGATGATCTCCAAGTCAAAGAGGCACCGCTAGAATTTGAAGAGGAGATTCATTCAACAATCGACAAGCTTAACGAAATCAACCTTGCGATAGAAGAAAATCCTTGCCCGATATACATCAGTTCATTGCTAAATGAAGAAGAAACCAATGACTTAGTTAGGCTTTTGACTGAGTTTAAAGATTTCTTTGCATGGAGTTATGAGGAAATGCCATTATCTCGATGTAGTAGTCCACAAGCTAGCAATAGATCTAACATTACCTATTAAGCAAGCACCTAGAGCATGCATTAGAAGTTGAACAATAGGTCATTTTGAAGTCAAGAAATTGATCGATGTTGGTTTCATCAGGAAGAAAAATATCCTACCTGGTTAGCTAGTGTCATCCTAGTTAAGAAGAAGAATGACCAAATTCACATTTGCATCAATTTTAGGGACTTAAATAAGGCATGTCCTAAGGATGAGTTTCCTCTTCCTATACTAGAATTAATGGTGGACATCACCTCATCTCATGCAGTCTTCTCTTTCATGGATGGTCATCTAGCTATAACCAAATCAAGATGTCTCTTGAAGATGAAAGAAACACTACTTTTTGAACCCTAATCAAAATCTTCTATTATAGGGTCATGCCTTTTGGCCTTAAAAATGCTAGTGCTACATACCAACGGGACATGACTCAAATCTTCAATGAGCTCATCCATCATCAGGTTGAGTGCTATGTTGATGATTTAGTAGTCTAGAGTTTAGAAAAGGAAGACCATCTCTTTGACTTGAGAGTAGTTTTTGAATGGTTAAGATAATATAACCTTGAGATGAATCCCCTGAAGTGTGCATTCAAAGTCACTTCAAAAAAAATTCTTTTAGGTTTGTTGTTCAACATCGGAAGAAATAGATCTGAAAGATTAAAGCTATCTTAGAAATGCCACCTCTAAGAGTTTAACGAACTTCAGATCCTTTCAAGGATGGCTAGCATATCTAAGATGCTTTATCTCAAACCTATCAGGGAGATGCAAGCCATTATCAGCACTTGTCAAAAAGGATGCCAAGTTCAAGTGGGATGATAAGTGCTAGCATGCCTTCGAAGACATCAAAGAGTACTTGGTAAAGCTGCCAGTTCTAGCAACCCCTATCCGGGAAGGCCACTGATCATTTATACTGCTGCATTGGATGACTCTCTTGGCACTCTATTGGCCCAAGCCAATGATGAAGGAAGGAGAGCGCACTCTACCTCTCATCATCATCCATGGAAACTATCCACCTATTGAGAAATATTGCCTAGCTTTGATCTTTGCATCTCAAAAGCTCCAGCACTACATGCTTTCTCATAAGGTGAACTTGATCTCTCGAACCAATCTACTGTAGTACCTCATGACATGGCCAACACTTTCCAGATGTTTGGCTCATTGGTCCATGATACTCTCACAATTTGATAACACATTTTGTACCTTGCGGTAAAAGAGGCACCAAGATTTCTTAGTAGCATACCCACTTCTTCGATTCTCGCTTAGTGATGATCTCCCGATGAACAAATCATGAACTTAAGGGAGGCCGACAACCATCGATGGGAGATATATTTTGATGGTGCTACTTCTTTTCTTAAAGGTGAAGCACCATGATCTATTATTCCAAGAAAGGCAGGGGTAAGTATAGTTCTTCTAACTCCAAACCACGATGTGATGAGATTCTCATACTATCTTTCCAACCTGCACCAACAATGAAGCTGAGTATGAGGCTTTGATTGTCGATTTAGAGTTAGCCATTACTATCAATGTCAAGAGCATCAACATCTTTGGGGATTCTCAGTTGGTCATCAACCAGATTGTCGGGTCCTACCAGGTTCTCAAACCCAAGCTTCATCATTACTAGTATACCATGAAGATGTTGGCCCAGATTCTCGAAGTCACCATCTACAAGGATCCCCGACCAGAGAACATAGTAGTAGATGCTTTGGAAAAACTTGCCAAAGATCTAACATGTCTGGAAGATGATTCCATTTCAATAAGGGTCCAAAATAGATAGGTCTTATCCCTTATTGATGCTGAACTCATCGAGAGACTTTCTCTTGAAGAGGAGGTTGTTACCAAAATGGATAAGGAGCTAGATTCGAGGCAACCATTCATAGATTACTTGAACACTGGCAAACTACCTCAAGAGAAATCACAAGCCCATCAGGTAAAAGAGAGAGCTCTTTCTTACGCTCTTGTTGATGACACCTTGTACCGACAATCCTTTGACCAAATGTGGTTATGTTGTTTAGACAAACACGAAGCCCATGGCATTGTAATTGTACATTTAGGTCTGTGGAGCGCATCAATCTTGAAGATGAAGATGAAGATTAAAGACTTGGATACTCTTCTATGATTATAGATTGCATGGATGTAGCTAGGAGGTGGTATCGGTGTCGGTACATGGTGTGGTCCTCCACCAACCACCCAACATTCTACACCTACATTGGCTTCATGGCCATTTGAGTGTTGGAGTACTGACATTGTAGGTTCGATCGATCCTCCTTCTTCCAGAGTCATTGATTCATCTTAGTACACTACTTTTCCAAGTGGGCAGAGGCAATCCCACTCAGAGAAGTCACAACTCAGCATGTGCTTCAGTTTTTAGGAACCATATGATATATAGGTTTGGGGTGCCTTAATGAATTATATCGATAATATGCGCATTCAAAAGCACTAAGATCAATAGCTTGAAGACATGGTATAGATTAGAGATACTCCACCATCTACTACCCAGAGCTAATGGTTTAGCAGAAGCATTCAACAAAACTCTCATCCAGATACTGAAGAAAACTCTTGAAGACAACAAATGATAGTGGAATGAGCAGTTGGTTAAAGCCTTGTGGGCCTACCTCACCATATACCAAACTCCAACTCAGTCTACCCCATTTTCCTTAATGTATGGGTCCAAAGCCATTCTTCCTTTAGAAGTTCAACTCCCATCACTAAGGATAGCATTAGGTAACAAAATCACTACAGAGCAGAATGCAAAGTTATGGTTAAAAGAGCTCAAAGGTTTGGAGGAGAGTCGCCTAAGGGCACGCCAAAACCTTGAGTTGTATAAGGCCAAAATGATTCAAGCTCACAACAAATTTGGTCAGCCTAGGTCTTTCTAGTAGGAGAGTCTAAGGAGACCAATTGTTGCCCATCAAAAGATGGGAGGCAAGTTTGAACCCACTTGGAAGGCCTATGTCATAGAGAAGGCCTAGGAGGTTCTTATCGACTTATTGATTATAAAGGGAAACACTCAATGCTTTCAATTAATGGGCTCTATCTAAAGAAATATTACCCATGAAATAAATCATGTTTAAAAATAATTATTAATAAAAAGAATAAAAATGATTCCATTCATCAAATCTTCTCTTCTTTCAAAGTGTTGTTTGCTTGTCTTGTGAATCAGCTATGACATGTTTAGGGTAGGTGTAAGAGTCCCCCAGTGGTATCCTATCCCTCTTTCACAACAAAAACACAATCTCCCGATGCTATTATAATAGGTGTAAGAGAACCCGAGAGGCATCCTATTTAGATTAGCATAACTAAGTCAGGTGTGAGAGAACCCAAGCGGCATCCTTTCTTAGTGGGAATGCTTGTTGCCATCTGTGGCATAATTTCATAATTTCTAAGTGTGTTTTAAGGTAGGTGTAAGAGTCCCCAGAGGTGTCCTATTCCTTTTAGCACATGCATAACAACAAACATAAATCCTTTATCTTGAGCTATTCTGATATGGGAGCAAGCCCCCTATGACACTCACTCATTAGCTACTCTAGGTCAAGTTTACATGCTACTCACTAGTATGTCACTCCAGTGGTCATTTATTGGAAGATGTGAGTCCCAATGCTTTCTTCTTAACATGATCATTGCAAACCAATGAGCACCTTATTAATATGGTATGCTTCACCACCCAGCTAGTAAGCTACCACATGATTGACTATGTTTAAGAAGATGTGAGTCCCCATGCTTTCTTCTTGAACTAGCCATCATGTTCTAACTAGGTTGAGTATTTTTGAGGCTTAGGATAAGTCCCTTAGAGGCTCCTTTCCTCTTGACTACTTTTGAGCTGATATAAGTCCCCTAGTGCCATTCACTTGTAGTCACCCTGTTGATAGCACTGAGAAACTATCAAATATCCGGTTCAATATAGAAAGATGTGAGTCCCCAGCTTTCTTCCTAGGCGATTGTTATGCGATGGGCACCTTAGGTTGGTTGATGTTCTATCACGTGACTCACCGGTGTGTACACCACTCTTGGCAAAAATGAGACCTCAAGATTTCTCCTTGAGTTGGACACCGAATACCTATTGGATATATGACTAGCCATGTCATCTTCTCTAGAGTGTTGGATTAAGCCCTTACCGCCCCCATCCCTTGTGGGCACTCTATTTGGATCAAGTCATTTGCGACCTCATTTAGACATTACCCAGGTTACTTTTGGATTGGACAGTTCCCCTTTCCTGGTAGCCACCCCTGTGGTTGGAAAATTTGTTTAGAGGATGCGCAAATTTTCCCTTGGTTCAGTAAATCTGGGATAGGTCTAGGCTAATATAAGCTCTTTCTCAATTTGATCCCTCACAAACTAATAGGGTCCATAATAATCAAACTAACTAAAATAAACAAACAAAAATTAATTTGCTTGTGGATTAAGAATTTAAGCCCCCTAGGGGCCCCCTTTTCTCAAGCAGGCATCCTATCTTTAGGGCAGTGTCAACAGAACTCCTTATAGGAATTGCCTGACTACATGAGTTGAGATAAATCCTTGGGTCAATACTCACTCCGTAGTCACCCTTAGGTCGGGTTCAATCTATTTTTCCACAAGCAAGTTGCTTCGACAGTCATTCCACTTTGGAAGATGTAAGAATATGATGCATTTTTTCTAGCATGATTGTCGCAAATAGACGGGCAGCCCTAGGTCGGGTTCAATTTGTTGTGCCCGATCACCCGGTGGTCTTTTCTAGTGGAAGATGTGAGTCCCAGCTTTCTTCACTTAAATTGATCATTGCTTACCAAAAGGCACTCCTTTGGTGAAATACTCCCATCGTGAAGCTACTCCCATTTGGTTGGAATCGAGATAGGTCTAAGCTTCTATAAGCTCCTTCTCAGTGTGACCCATCACAAACCAATAGAATCCATAAAACAAATTTGAAAAATGAAATCAATCTTGACTATCTTTGAGTTGATCTAAGTCCCCTAGTGACATTCACTCAATAGTCAGTCCTAGGTTGGTTTCAATCTATTGCCTTGCTAATAGATTACCCTAGCAACTGATCCTTACTTGGAGGATGTAAGTCTACTATGCTTTCTTTCTAGTACAACTATTATACACTAAAAGGCATCCCTTTGGTTGGTTAGTCCTACTATGTTCTTAGTAGACTATCCCTTTGGATTGGTAAATATGAGTTAGGTCTTAGCCTCCATGGCTCTATTCAGTATAACCCATTGCAAACCAATATGGTTCATTCTAAAAATTCAAACCTAACAAAATTAGAATTAAATCAAACCTCTCATCCCTTTGTGGATGACTTGAACCTGCTTCTCTAGTGGAAGGTTCACACTTTATCCCTTAGTGGGGTTCTTCCCTCTCTCTTATGTCTTAGACATAAGTAGAGCCACATTGCACTAAGCTCTAGATTCTTTCTTTTCCTTGGGTTATGGATATATTGTTTGTTAGTGCTTGTGATCTCTCTGTGTTGTTGATCATTTCGATCAACACCAATATGTGCTGTGTTCCTTGTCACTCACATCACACCAATTGGACGCCCTTTGTTGACCTCATTTTTAGGATGAGCTCTCAACCCCTCTATCTTAGACATAGGACTTCTCTTAGACTTTAAGATTTCCTTAGTATTATGGCACATCTAGTGATTAAGTGGACACTCAACCTAGCCCTAGAAGACCTAAAAGAGTTAGCCATAGGAATAGGTCATGCCTTAGGGTGTTAGGAAAACTTACCCTTAGCTTAAACCATTCCTCACTTTCCTTCCTTCAAGTTAAACTCCAAATCAATTCTATTTGATTTCCTTCAAATCAAATCAACTCCATGATTGAAATCCATGATTGAAATCTATGATTGAAAATCATGATCAAAATCCATCAAAAAACCTAAGTCCAAATTTTGCCTAAGTCCTTAATTCTTCCCTTAAGGACTTAACCAAAATCATGATTCAAACCAAAACTTTGAGATTTTCTCATAATCCATTTATATTCTCATTTATATTCACATATATAAATGAAATATAAATTCAAATCAATCAAACTAAACTCAAAACTCTAAATCAATTCATGAAAATTTTCTTAAGTCCCTTTAATTTTCCATTAAAAGACTTAGCCAAAATCAATCTTAAACCTTGATCAAACCTATTAAAATTCATGATATTTTCTCAAAAAAATTTTATATTCTCATTTATATTCTCATATATAAATGAAATATAAACATAAATCAATCAAATCATTCCCACAAATTAAATTCCAAATTTAAAATCCTTGAAATTCCCTTAAATCCTTTAAATTCCTTTTGATAGATTTAACCTAAATCATGATCAAACCATTTCAAATTCATGGGATTTTCTCAAAAGCTTTTTCTATACTCATTTATATTCTCATATATAAATGAAATATAAATATCAATCAAATCAATTCAAAATTAAATTTCAATTTAAAATTCTTAAATCCTTTAAATTCCTTTAATGGATTTAACCTAAATCATGATTAAACCACTTCAAATCCTTGAAATTTTCTCATGATCAATTTATATTCACATTTATATTCACATATATAAATGAAATATAAATTCAAACAATCAAAATCAATTCCAAAAATCAAACTCAAATCCACTCAAAATCAAATCTAAGCCTTTCAAGCCAAAATCTTGAACTTAGTCAAATCACTTTCAAATCAAGTCAAACTCTTGATTTTGTCTCATGGTTCAATCAATCCTACAATCATGAGCTCATATGTAAAGCCAAATTTCAATCACTCAATCAAAACCTAATTCAAAAATCAAACCCAAGACCCTTTCATATCCTTCCTTTGAATATGAAATTTTCAAGTGGATCTAAATCCATTTGACTTCAAAACACTTGTAAATGGATTTATTTTTCAATCATAAGTCCATATACAAGATCAATCAACTTCAAATCAAGCTTTGACCAAGCCATTTGACCCACTTAGGCTCACTTGACCCAAAGTGACCTAAAGTACTTATGAGCCAACTTTTGATCCTAAATTGGATTGAACCAAACTCATATATCCCTCTCATCATGATCACCAATCATCATGGGATGATCTATCAACCAAATTAGGTCAAATGAAGTCAAACCTAAGGGTTGACCAAGTCAACACTTAACTTAAAATGAAACCTTACATAACCAAATTCCACCATAGGCCAAATTGATTGAAACCATTGATCTAAGTTCACTCATAACCTATGTTTGAACTTGACCAAGCCAACATCTGAGCCTAACCTAGCCCAATTGGCCCACTTGACCCAAGTTGACCCATTTTGACCTAAAGGGTCAAAATGTGTCAAACAATCTAAGCCAAATTGATTGGAACCAATGGGTCATCCATCCCAAATCAATTGTGGAACTTGACCAAAGCCTCAGTTAGCCAACTAGACCCAACCTAGCCTAATTGACCTTAGACCCAACATGACCTAAAGGGGCCATGTTGAGCCAAAATTGAACTTAACCAAAATTGATTGGAAATAAAGATACCAATCCACTCCATATGACTTACATATCCTAAACCTACCCTTGACCTACCTCAAATAGGTCAAATGGGTCAAATAGGTCAACTTGACCCATTTGACCTAAGTGAAGTCATATGAGCCAAAACCAAATATATACCAAATTGAATCAAACCAAAGCCACCAAAACATTTCAAATGGTCATATGAACTTGACCCAACCTTGGTTTGACAATTTGACCTATTGGTCAACTTGACACCCAGTTGACCCATTTTGACCTAAATGGGTCAACATGAGCCAAACCCTATCAAATGGATTCCAAATCCAATGAAACTTAAAACCTGGTTTCTCCAGATACCCAACATGTCCAAAGTGGAAAATAGCAAAATGACCATCCTACCCCTAGGCCATAGAACAAATTTTGGCCTAACCCATAGGTAATTTGGTCATACCCTCTTCAAAATCACTTGAGGCTTTCCTAAAAGCTCAAGGGGACTTAGTGATGAGTGGTGCACCCAACCCAATGGGTTTGGGCCAGCCCATTTGGTCCATAGACCAAACCCGACCCCCTAGCTTAAAATTGAAATTTCAATCTCCCTCTTAAGCTCAAATTCAGAACATGGGAAGTTGGCAATCCATTCCTTGGATCAAATCGACCATGTGCACACTCAAAATAGATAAAATAACCCTCCTAATTTCATCAATTAGATCAAAATAGCAAGACCATTGCTGATCGTTCGATCCTTCATGGGGGAGATATACTCCCCCTAATTCACTTCTATTTCACACACTCAAGGTCGATTGAAGAATAGGAAGCCAGAGGATCCATTAAAGATTGATCCTAAGCCTCTAGAGCTCTTCCCAGTTTCTTCTTCTCAGATTTTGAATAGTGAAAATAGGGGAGGTAGAGTGAATTGCCAACATCTTTTACACTTGATTGCCTCCCAATTTCTCCTACACACTTCTTCTAAGGACCAATTCGAGCTCACTCAAGTTTCCATTGGAGTTCCCATAGCAAGGAGAGGAGCAATTGGATTAAAGCTGCAATGATCTTCAAGTGGTGTTGGTCCATAGAGCAAGCCACTCAATCCCAAGGCTTAGAAATTTCAGCAGGCTTCTCTCACTAGAAGCTACCTCATCGATCTCGAGCGCCGGTGAGGTATGGAATTTTTGGATCACTAAACTCAATGTGGTGTAGAGCTTTGTGAAAGAAATTTTCACCTCATCGAATTTTGATCGTTGGATTTTCCACTCTCTATCTCTAGATGGTGTGGGTTAATTTTGGTTTGATTCAATGCTAGATCGAGGTGGATCTTCCCCTTGATCATGGATAGTCTCTATTGATCAAGGGGAAGAACTTGCTCATTCATCCGCACATTTTAGATGGACATATGAGATTATTTAGCATGTATTTTTATCCTTTATAGCTGGGTGAATCCTTAGCCCGATCTTTGATCGAATGACATAGAATATAAGCGGCATTACCACCACCATTTGGGATGTGGCATTTAAGTTACCCCTCATGATGCATGTAAGTGTAAAAAGCCGTATGCATGCCATGCGTGTGAGCTAGGGATTACTTATGGTTAATTAAAAATGCTTAATTAATTTTTGATTAATCAATGGATCTTCAAAAATGCAAAACTTTTCATAGAAAATTCAGAAAAAATAGGAAATAAAATCCTTTGGATAGATAATTAAATCTAGAACATTTTATAATTAATTTTGATGAGTTTTGAATTATGATTTTCTTTGAATTTGGGTTTTATTGTAAAGTGTATTTTACTAATTACTCTTTGATTAGGCTCTAATTATTCCCAAATTTCTTGAATAAGTTTTATGGGATGACCTCTATCTCCCCTAATTTTCTTGGGATTTATTGAAGGCTTGATTAGAGTAATTTCATGTGATTTCCTTAATTACCCTTTTCTTGTAATTAAGCATAATTAGGGTATAATCAATGGTTTTACCCTCTGATTAGGGTTGATTAAGGTCAGATCAAGTAAGTAGGAGGTTTATGGAATAATTTTGGGGCATTTCTCCTAAGATATTCCCTAAACCTCTCTTCTCCTTTCTCCTCTTAATTAGGGTTAATTCATTAATTATCCCTTAATCAATTTTCTAAAAATTAAAACTTCCAGAACTTAATTAATCTACCTTGGGTAGATGCTTGGGTTTTAGTAGCCTAAGTTCAATTAAGAAAATCAAAACCCCATTCATAAGTATGAAAGGGTGTTTTGAAATTACTTAACCTAACCCCAAGCTTAATTAACTTTTTGTGAGCCAAATTGCATTAGGTTTTCATTATTAGGTGCATTGCAAATTTAAATTCTTTGTGGGTTTTATGTCATCTCATTGGCTCATAATTATTTAGCTAATTCTTCTAAGGTGGTCTAGGTAAGGGTTAATTAAGTTACTTAATTCATACCTTAACCTAATCAATACATAAAAATGGATATAATTATTTAAAAATTAAACAAAAATATAAAACACATGTGGGAATGGGTGAGGAACAATAAACTCATCTCACCTTTTCAAAATTAAATCAAAATTCAAACTAAACAAAAATTACTTTGAAATTCACTTTGATTTATTCTAATTTTTCTTATTCTATAAGAATGTCTTTAGGATTTAAGTGAAGTGAGTTTGGTTACTTTCATTATTGAATCTTTCCCAACATGTTAAGTTGTATGCCATGTGATTTTATGCATTCATAATTTCATGTTTCAAATTTAAAAATGAAATTGTTTACTTTATGTCAAATGTGCATGTGTTGGCTAAAATAAAATATGAGTGGCTATTATAGCTACTAAATCCAAATTATTTTTCAAAAGTTATAAATGAAATATGAAATCTGAGAGTATTCTACTTATACATTAATTATAAGCTTGCATGCGAAATATTATAAAAGTATGCTTAGTATAGGTTTCCTTTCGCTCCTATGTTGGTATAGTTTTGGATAGGAATTTGGTGAGATATAAGGTTCATTTGAAAAGGACCTAATGCTCACCAAATTTCATATCATATTCATCCCTATGCTACCATCTAAGAAGGGTTACCTACACTTACATACATAAATTTCATAAACAAAATAAATCTATTAAACAACTTTTGCAACTTTCTTTTCTATTTCATTTCATTTGTATGCATGTTTTTATTTAAGGAAAGTGGTATATTAGTCTGGACAACCCCAAGGTTGTGAGGTTTTAAGTAGCCCTAAGTAGTTCTTATATCTTACACCTCTGGTTAACAATGGCTGTACTCACTTATGCCTTTCTTACTTTCATGTATGTGAAATTTTGGATAAGGAAAACCTTTTCTACTTAAGAAAAATCATGCATATTGAACTTCTAAATTTGCATAAATGGATTACTTAGCAGGCATCATAAAGTGTGTTCACTACTCTCATTTGTATGTATAAATATGCTTAGGGTCCATCCATATGCATGTTATATATATATATGTTGGGAAAGAGATGAAGTAATACATGTTATGTGAATTTTGATTCATTTTCATTAATCTTAAAATGCCTTTCTCTTTGAATAGGTTTGTTTAGGGTTTATCTAAACTTAGGATTGATTAAAAGATGTAATCAAAACATTCACCTAAATGAAACAAAAATATGAACCCACTTTAGAATATTACTTAAGGTTAGGCTCTTCTCTTTCCCTCTCTTCATAACCTACTAATTAATTGTAGGTTTCACTTAAACCAAATTAAAACATGAAATAAAATCAACCCAAAACACTTAAACAACTTAAATGAAACCTTCCTCGAAGTTGAACATGTCCTTCACACTTAGAAAATTTGAACCTAAAGCCATAGCTAAGCATACCACAGAAACCTTCAAAGCACACACTTTAGCCTAAGTCATTTCTTCTGGCCTTAGGTTAAGTCAGTGCATGGTTTGATGTTAAGTTTCATTTTGTGATATTTTTTTAGACTGGATGTTAGGGTGTATGCTCGTAGAATGAATGGTAGGACATTCTTAGTCTAACTATTCTTTTTTTATAGATTGTGCTTAAGGGGCTATCATAATAAAAATATAAATGCTTTTGCTTGTAGATGCTTTATACCCCTAAGCATAATCCATAGGCCAGGTGGACTTAGTCACCCATGTGTGGGGTGATAAGTTCAATATACATGCTTGGGATTTATGTGGTGTGTTTTAGCTAATCTTTATTTTGCAGGTGTTAGTTAGATTTCTACTTTTCCCTTTTCTTGTCAAATTTGTATAATTAGGATTTTGGAATGATTTGTTATAGGGATTAGGATGAGCATTGGTCATTAGATCCTATCTTATGCACCATATGAAGCCTTGGAGCATCTACCATCCAACCATCCAAAGAAGGAACTAAAGAAGAAAAGAAATGAAGAAAGAAGAATAAAGCTTGAAGACACCCATAACAATGTATTCCTTTGCTTAATTGTAATTTAATTCATTTGTAATCTTAGTTTTATAAGGGTAGAGCTTGCTACCCACATTTGATATTTTCAGGCTTGTGCGGTGGTGCCCGACCACAATGGCCATTTATTCTTTTTGTGATTAGCTTTGTAAATTGATTGATGATTTATTTAGCTTTTGCATTAAGTTTCATGATTTTCCTAGTTTCTTTCTTGCCTTATGTATGGCCTGGATGTGGATTAGGCTCTTCGAGGAAAAATAAATCTTTTACCCAACTTAACAATTCAAATTACAATTAAACAACTCATAACCTCACCTAAAGCTTAAGCTTAAAATCAAGATAAAAGAATTAGCAACCCCTTAGCTTGATGAGCATTTCTATATAATATCATGCACAAATGCATCTTATTTCACTCTTGATTGGAGGGCTTCCACCTTTGCCAGAGAACCCGGCTTGATCTTTAAGAGTTGTGGTGGAAACTCACCTCCTCCGTTCTCATTAATTTTGGCTGATCATCTTCTTTCTCATGCATTAGTCATAAAAATCCTATTATCCTGAGTAAAAATATTTATCCAAAATAAAAATAAAATGAAATTTTAATTGCATTAGATTTAGGTCATTTGAAGCATGTCCCTTTACATGATCTAGTCTCTTTAAAGAGTGAGTTTAAGGACTTAGTCTCTAAATAATAACAGCCTAGCTATCTTGCATAAGCATAAAGACTTGCCTACATGTATTTAAAATCATAGGAGGAGTTAGTTGGCGGGCACCCACAGGCAGTTGTAAGTCCAAGCTGTCGGGTGGTTTATCCTCTCTTGTGGAGGCAAACCAAATTACCCATTTTTTGCCTTAGATTTAGGTTGTGCTTCCGGCCCGAAGCTCCCTAGATTTAGGTTCTAAGGTTACTTCTCCCTTTGAAGGCCATAAGCATAATTCCTCACCTCTTAGGCATTTCCTTAATCTTATGTTAAGGAATCTTAAGTCCTAAAATTCTAATGAAAAATTCAACTTAAACAAACTAAATCAATTTCAAAATGTAAAGCCCATAGGATAGTGAGATGCTTGCTAGGTTTCCTAGCATCATGCATCTCTACTTATCTTTCATTATGGCGATAATAAATCCCTCTTTTGATCAATCCCATTTTGATCTTCAAAGATAAACCAATCAATTTATAGTCTTTTCCTATTGAAATCCTCAAAGACAATGACCATTTTACCTTAATCGAGTTTTCCTAAGGGATCCCATCCTTTAAGATGTAATTAATTATGGGGCTTGCCCCAGGGAACTTAACGATCTCGATTTAAAATAAACCACTTTACTTTTCATGAAAGTAGGGAAGAATCTTTGGTACATATGCTGACCCATCGTCCTTAGGAGTCCTTATTGAGGTGATTAGATCCATTAAAGGGTAGTGTTTTCTATCTTTTGAGATAGTACACTATTTCCTTAATGATGTACCTGATCACCTAAATAAGTACATCTACGGATTTGTATGGCCTCTTACCAAGTTGAATTTCTATAGGTCTCTTCATTTCTTTCTCTCCACAGATTTGAAGGTGACTCCCTATAGGAATTTATTCACCATAGCCTTCTTCCTATCACAGCCATTGCACATCGAAAGGCAACCCCTTAGGTTGGCTAGCTCTACCCCATAACTAGTAGACTATCCCTTTGGATTTATAAATTTGAGATAGGACAATCTGATATAGCCCCTTCTTAGTGGGTCCATCGCACACCGACATGGTCCATAAATTAAATCTATCAAATTTGACCGACCTCACATCTCTAATGATTATGCCCACAATTCAAAATCAAACTAAACCAAACAAACCATATCAAATGACATGAAATTAAGATAAAATTAATCTTGACTACTTTTGAGTTGACATAATCCCACATTCACTTTCGGTAGTCACCCGGTCAAGTTCGATTTGTTGTGCATCCAACAGGTCACCTCAATAGTTGTTCCTCGCTTTGAAAGATTTAAGTCCGCTACACCTTCTTCCTAGCACAATCATTGCACACCAAAACACAATCCCTTAGGTTGGCTTGCTTTACCCCACATCCAATAGACTATCCATTTGGATTTGTAAACTTAAGGTAGGTCAAGGCTGATATAGCCACTTCTCAGTGGGTCCATCGCACAATAGCTCCATACATTAACTCAAATTAAATTAAACCCGATCTAATTTTCCCTAGTGGAGTTAAATCACACCCATTGGAGCCCCAAATCAAATATAAATAAGTCAAGCAAACAAATCAAATTCAAAACCAACCTCCCCAATGGAGCCAAATTAAACTAACTCCCCAGTAGAGTCTAAATCATAAAATCTAACCAAACACTTATTCTCAGCGGATACATCCCCAAACAAATCTATGAAATCAAACTCAAATCTCAATCCCCAACATTTAGCTTGAATCTACTTCCCTAGTGGAAGCTTCATATACCCAATCCCAAGTGGACTCAAGCCTATATCTCTAGCAAATGTGCCTCCACATCAATTAAAATAAAATAAATTAAAGCCGATTTGATCTTAATCCATGGTGGATTACAGATTCTTATCCCCAGCAGATCTTCTTTCCACAAAACATATAATCAAATCAAATTCAAACCTTATCCCCAATAGATTTTCTTCTTCTATGCCCTCGATATAGACCCCACACATGTCATGTCCAATGCATGTGTGATCCCATAGCGAATCTCCCTCCATGTCCTTGATATGGAATTCTCATTAAATCTTATTTCTTCTCTTATGCACACCTTTAATACCTCAACCAAAAGCCTAATAATGTATTTGTTCAAATTACATCATCTTAACATTATTATCAACATTTTGTGATTTCTGATGGTGCAAGCTTAAACTAACTATACAATATCATGCTAAACATAGTATAGTGGGAATTAACACACTATATTATATTATAATATATAATGTTATTTTATTATTTGATATAATATAATATATTATGTAACATTACACCATTAGAATCACCTAAAAGTAACAAATAATAAAATTTTCTCAAAATATGAATAATGTTCATTTTGG
This sequence comes from Cymbidium sinense, assembly GCA_021442155.1. Taxonomy (NCBI): domain Eukaryota; kingdom Viridiplantae; phylum Streptophyta; class Magnoliopsida; order Asparagales; family Orchidaceae; genus Cymbidium; species Cymbidium sinense. Next base: position 76,687,516 of record CM038214.1, read on the forward strand.
TTGTAAAATTATTATTTTTTTATTAGAAATGGTACAAAATAGCATATTTTTTGGTGTTGCTTCTTGGTGTTGTTGTGAATTTTCCAAATTCTTCCATCTCAACCTTCAAATTAACATTTTTTAGTTTTACCCAATGTATTATAACAAAAGTAAAACATACTAATATAAAATAACTAACACACCACCACATTCATATATATGTGAAGTTATATTGTTATGTACATTATATTTTAATATGCTTTCATATAATATATTATCTTACATTACACCTTTAAATGAATCACTTTAAGTAAAAAATTTATAAAATTTGGTTGAAAAATGAACATTTATTTTGGATGCAAAATTCCTTTCTTAGTTTATTTTAGGTTTAGGTTTAGGTTTTATTTATTTTAGTTTAGTTTATTCTAGTTTAGGTTTTTTTTTAGTTTAGGGTTTAGGTTTTATTTTTATTTATTTTTAGGTTTATTTTTTAGGTTTAAGTTTTTATTTTATTTTATTTTAGGTTTAGTTTTTATTTTATTTAAGGTTTTTATTTTTTAGTTTAGTTTAGGTTTTATTTATTTTATTCTAGTTTAGTTTTTATTTTTTATTTTATTTTACTTTTAGGTTTCCATTTTAGTTTAGGTTATAGTTAATGTTTTTTTTGGTTTAGGTTTTGTTACTTATTTTATTTTTAGGTTTAATTTAGTTTATGTTTAGCTTTTTGGCTTTTTTGGGTTTAGGGTCTAAAGTTTTGGATTATGGGTTAGGGTTTAAGGGTTTAGGTTTAGGGTTTAAAGTTTTTTTTTAAATTAAGTAAACTAGTAGGTTTAGGTTTATTTAGCATATTTAGTTTATTTTTTATTTATTTTAATTTACCTTATTTTTTATTTAGGTTTATTTTTTATTTTTATTTAGTTTAGTGTATTTATATTAGGTTTATTTATTTTAGCTTAGGTCTTTTTATTTTAGTTTATTTTTTAGGTTTAGGTTTACTTTTTAGTTGAGTTTTTTTTATTTTATTTTTTAAGTTTAGGTTTTCTTTTTTATTTTTAGGTTTAGGTTTAGGTTTTTATTTTATTTTCTAGGTTTAGGTTCTAGGTTTTTTTAGGTTTATTTTTAGGTTTTAGTTTTTAGTTTAGGTTTAGGTGCATTTTTAGTTTATTATATTTTATTTAGTTTAAGTTTAGGTTTAGGTTTAGTTTATTTTAAGTTTTATTTAATTTTAGTTTAAGTTTATTTTTTTATTTATTTTATTTTTATTTTAGGTTTAGGTTTTATTTTTTAATTATTTTTAAGTTTATTTTATTTTGTTTATTTTATTTTTATTTTAGGTTTAGGCTTTTTTTTAGTTTAGGTTTTATTTTTCAATAATTTTTAGGTTTTATTTTAAGGTTTATTTTTTAGGTTTTGATTTTTATTTAGTTTTTATTTTATTCTATTTTAGGTTTATTTTATTATTTTATTATTTTTTATTTTTTATTCTTAGGTTTATTTTATTTTTTAGTTTAGCTTAGTTTTTAATTTTTAGTTTTATTTACTTATTTTATTTTATTTTTAAGTTTAAGTTTAGGTTTTAGTTTAGGTTTTTACTTTATCATATTTTTTATTTTATTTAAGTTTAGGTTTATTTATTTATTTTATTTTTAGGTTTTATTTAGTTTAGGTTTAGGCTTTTAGGTTTTTAGGATTTAGGGTTTAGGGTTTAGGGTTTAGGGTTTTAGGGTTAAGGGTTTAGGGTTAGGGTTTACGGTTTAGGGTTTAGGGTTTAGTGTTTAGGCTTTTGGATTTATGACTTTAAGGGTTTAGGGATTAGGGTTTAGGGTTTAGGGTTTAGGTTAGCTTGAGGTTTAGGGTTAGTTAAAGTTTAGAGCTTTAGTCTTAGTTTTAGGGTTTAAAGTTTAGGTTTAGGTTTAGGTTTAGGTTTAGGTTTAGTTTTTTAAGGTTTAGGTTTAGGGTTTAGGGTTAGTTTAGGGTTTAGGATTTTAGAGTTTTGGGTTTAGGATTTATGGTTTAGGGTTTAGGGTTAGGGTTTAAGGTTTGGGTTTAGGGTTTAGGGTTTTAGGGTTTATGTTTTTAGGATTTAGGGTTTACGATTAATGTTTAGGGTTTAGGGTTTAAGGTTGAGGGTTTAGGGTTTTAGTTTTTTTTAGTAAAGTAAATTGATAGATTTAGGTTTATTTAGTATAATTAGTTTATTTTAGATTTATTTTTATTTTTATTTAGTTTTATTTTTTATTTTTATTTAGTTTAGTTTATTTATTTATAGTTTACTTATTATAGTTTAGGTTATTTATTTTAGTTTATTTTGTAGGTTTAGGTTTAGCTTTAGGTTTCTTTTTTTAGTTGATTTTTATTTTTATTTTATATTTATATTTAAGTTTTATTTTTTATTCTTAGGTTTAGGTTTAGGTTTTTATTTTATTTTATCTAAGTTTAGGTTTTAGGTTTTATTTTTTAGTGTTAAGGTTTAGTGTATTTTAGGTTTTATTTATTTTAGCTTAGTTTATTTTAGTTTAAGTTTTATGTTTATTTTATTTTGTTCATTTTATTTTTATTTTAGGTTTAGGTTTTTTTTTAGTTTAGGGTTTAGGTTTTATTTATTATTTATTTTTAAGTTTAATTTTTATATTTATTTTTTAGGTTTAGGTTTTTATTTAGGTTTTATTATATTTTATTTTAGGTTTATTTTAATTTTATTTTACTTTTAGGTTTTTTATTTTTAGCTTTATTTTTTTTAGTTTAGTTTAGGTTTTATTTATTTTATTTTAGTTTTATTTTATTTTCTAGGTTTATGTTTAGGTTTATGTTTAAGTTTAGGTTTAGGTTTAGGTTTTAGTTTAGGTTTTTATTTTATTTTATTTTCTTTAGGTTTAGGTTTTCTATTTATTTTATTTTTTGGTTTTGTTTAGTTCATGTTTAGGTTTTTAGGTTTTAGGGTTTAGGGTTTAGGGTTTGGGGTTTAGGGCTTAGGGTTTAGGGTTGTAGGTTTTAGGGTTTAGGGTTTGGGGTTTAGGGTTTAGCATTTAGGGTTTTAGGGTTTAAGGTTTAGGGTTTTGGGTTTAAGGTTTAGAGTTTTAGGGTTTAGTGTTTAGGGTTAGGGTTTAGGATTGTAGGTTTAGGGTTGTAGGTTTAGGGTTTGTTTAAGGTTTAGGGTTACGATTATTTTTTTATTTTTTTTTTAGGGTTTATGGTTTAGAGTTTAAGGTTTATGGTTAGTTTAGGGTTTAGGGTTATTTTTAGGGTTTAGTGTTTAGGGTTTAGCATTTAGGATTTAGGGTTTGAAGTTTAGGGTTTAGGGCTTATGGTTTATAGTTTTTTTAAATTAAGAAAATGGTAAGTTTAGGTTTATTTAGTTCATTTTTTATTTATTTTAGTTTATTTTATTTTTTATTTTTGTTTAGGTTTACATTTTTATTTAGTTTAGTTTATTTATTTTAGTTAAGGTTTTTATTTTAGTTTATTTTTTAGGTTTAGGTTTAGGTTTATGTTTATTTTTTAGTTTAGTTTTATTTTTATTTTAATTTTAGGTTTAGGTTTTATTTTTTGTTTTAGGCTTATTTTTAAGTTTATTTTTATTAGTTTAGATTTAGGTTTATTTTTAGTTTATTTTATTATATTAAGTTTAGGTTTTTGGCTTACTTTATTTTAGGTATAGGTTTAAGTTTTATTTATTTTACTTTAGTTTATTTTAGCTTACGATAGGTTTATTTTATTTTGTTTATTTTATGTTTAAGTTTTTTTTTTTTTTTAGTTTAGGTTTATTTTATTTTTTTTTTAGACTTATTTTAATTTTAATTTATTTAGCTTTTTTTATTATTTTTAGGTTTATTTTATTTTTTTAGTTTAGTTTAAGTTTTATTTATTTTATTTTATTTTAGTTTTTATTTTTTATATTATTTTATATTTAAGTTTAGGTTTAGGTTTAGGTTTTAGTTTAAGTTTTTATTTTATTTTATTATTTTAATTTATTTAGGTTTAGGTTTTTTTATTTTGTTTATAGGTTTTATTTAGTTTAGGTTTAGGTTTTTAGGTTTTTAGTGTTTAGGGTTTAGGGTTTTGGGTTTTGGGTTTGGGTTTGGGGTTTAGATTTTAGGGTTTAGGGTTTTAGGTTTTAGGTTTTAGGTTTTATAGTTTAGGGTTTACGGTTTAGTGTTTTATGGTTTAGGGTTTAGGCTTTTAGAGTTTAGGGTTTAGGGTTTAGGGTTTCGGGTTGTAGGTTTAGGGTTTAGGGTTGAGGGTTAGTTTTAAGGTCTAGGGTTTCGGGTTAGGTTTTATTTATTTAGTTATATTTTTATTTTTCTTTTTTTTAAAATTAATTAATTTGGTAGTTTAGTTTATTTAGTTTATTTTTTGTTTATTTTAGTTTAGTTTATTTTTTCTTTTATTTTTTTTTATTTCTATTTAAGTTTTTATTTAATTTTTATTTTATTTTCTTTTAGGCTTATTTTATTTTTATTTTAGGTTTAGTTTATTTTTTAGTTTAGTTTAGGTTTTTATTTATTTTATTTTAGTTTAGTTTTAATTTTTATTTTATTTTCATTTTATTTTTAGGATTAGGTTTTAGTTTATGTTTTTCTTTTATTTTATTTTAGGTTTAGGTTTAGGAGTTGTCAGGTTTAGGGTTTAAGGTATAGGGTTTAGGGTTTTAGGGTTTAGGGTTTTAGGGTTTAGGGTTATTATTTTAGGGTTTAGGGTTTTTTTTTTTTTTTATTTATTTAGTGTTTAGGGTTTAGGGTTGTAAGTTTTGGGTTTAGGGTTTAGGGTTAGTTTTAGGGTTTTGGGTTTAGTGTTTAAGGTTTAGGAGTTAGGGTTTAGGGTTTAGGGTTTAGGGTTTAGGGATTAGGGGTTTTTTTTTAATTAAGAAAACCACTAGGTTTATATTGTTTATTTTTTATTTATTTTAGTTTATTTTATAATTTATTTTTATTTAGTTTTACTTTTTATTTTTATTTAGTTTAGTTGATTCATTTTAGTTTAGGTATTTTATTTTAGTTTATTCTTTTAGGTTTAGGTTTAGGTTTATGTTTATTTTAAGTTTAGTTTTATTTTTTTTAATTTTAGGTTTTGGTTTTGGTTTTATTTTTAGGTTTAGGTTTTATTTTATTTTTTTAGATTTAGGTTTTAGGTTTTTTATTTTAGGTGTTTTAGGTTTTATTTTAGTTTAGGTTTAAGTTTATTTTTAGTTTATTTATTTTATTTTGTTTAGGGTTTTAATTTAGTTTATTTTAGGTTTAGGTTTATGTTTTATTTATTTTAGTTTAGGTCTAAGTTTATTTTATTTTACTTATTTTAGGTTTAGGTTTGTTTTTTTTTAGTTTATGATTTAGGTTTTATTTTTTATATATTTTTAGATTTATTTCTTAGGTTTAGGATTTTATTTTTATTTTACGTTTTGTTTTTATTTTATTTAGGTTTTTTTATTTTTAGGTTTATTTTGTTTTTTTAGTTTAGTTTAGGTTTTTATTTATTTTATATTAGTTTAGTTTTTATTTTTATATTATTTTCTTTTTAGGTTTAGGTTTAGGCTTTCGTTTAGGTAATTATTTTATTTTATTTAGGTTTTGCTTTATTTCTTTATTTTGTTTTAGGTTTTATTTAGTTTAAGTTTAGGTTTTTTAGGTTTTAGGGTTTAGGGTTTGGGGTTTAGGATTTATGTTTTAGGATTATAGGTTTTAGGGTTTAGGGTTTATGATTTAGGGTTTAGGGTTTAGGGTTTTGGGTTTTAGGGTTTAGGGTTTAGTTTAAGGTTTTAGGGTTTAGGGTTGTAGGTTTACGGTTAGTTTTAGGGTTTAGGGTTTAGGGTTTGGGTTTTATTTTTTATTTTTTAAATTAAGTAGACTTATAGGTTTAGGTTTATTTAGTTTATTTATTTATTTATTTTAGTTTATTTATTATTTATTTTAGTTCATTTTATTTTATTTTTTTATTTAGGTTTATTTTTATTTTTATTTTTATTTTTATTTAGGTTTTTATTTTGTTTTTATTTTATTTAGTTTTTATATTATTTAGGTTTTTTATTTTTTAGTTTAGTTTAGGTTTCTATTTATTTTATTTTAGTTTAATATTTATTTTTGATTTTATTTTCTTTTTAGGTTTGGGTTTTGGTTTTATTTAATGTTTTTAATTTAATTTATTTTTATGTTATATTTTGTTTTGTTTTTTTATTTCTTTTATTTGTATGTTTTATTTAGTTGTGGTTTAGGTTTTTAGCTTTTAGGGTTTTTTAGGGAAATTAGGGAATTTTTTATTGCCACAAAAAGTAAAAAGTCCTTAGATGGGCTAAAACTCTAAGCTAATGCTCAAAGAGCTACATTAAGTCCTAAAGAGATAAACCCCCTAACTATTACAATACTCAAGGAAAGAAAGCAAAAGAAAAACCAAAAAATCAATAGAAAATCCATGTGAGCAACAACAAACTTCATTTGGTCCTTAATACCAGACATCCACACGATACTCACCTTGCCTATAAAAGAAATATACATCATACTTTTGAAAGGATGAGTACAATTAAGCTAGCATAGAAAGTGCAAAAGAAGGAGTAAAGTAAAGAAAAGGCTTAGTTACAATCATCTCAAGGAGCAACACTATATCTAAGCAAACTTCAGGAGAAGGGTTACAATTACATATAGCACTACCAACCAAAAGAAGAAAGAGTGGGAAACATCAATGCCATCATAGCCAGCGTACCTCGTGTAGCCCATCATCCAAAGTCCATCATCCACAGTAAAATCCTCAAACAATAAACATAATAGCCAACCACCAAACCACGAGAACAACCGATAAAGTAGATTATCAACCAACCATGGGGATATCAACATATAGTTGGAGCACCACCAAAGCCACCACCAAAAGGAATATCAACATCAAAAGGAGCAAGCATCATGATAGGGTAACAACACAAACCAGAGATAAACAAGAGCAAAAGGAAAAAAAGTGCTCATATCCTCCACTAACAAAGCAAAAGATCTAGTAAAACACCGACCTAACTACAAAGGGGTGGGGCGAGGCGTACCCAAAATAGAAAAATGGGGGTCAATTATAGCCAAGAGAGAAAAAACAATGTAGGAGGAAACCATAAATACAAGTCACAAAAAGAACACTAGCAGGTTCCCAGAAAAATCACCAAAGGAGCAAAAATAATAGGCCAAAATAGCCACCCCTCCAACCAACCCAGCCAGCCAATACAACAAACCAAACTAGCCAGCCAACATATCCTCCTAGCCAACCACCAAAGCAGCAGAAAACCCAAGTCAGTGTAAAGAACAACAATCATCAAGCCAAAATTAGCCAAGTTAGCTAGGGAAAGGGTAGAAGTAGACTATAGTCACCAAACCCAACCAAGGCAAAAGAAAATCTGATCTGGGTAAGTAGAATAGCCAGCCAAAGACAAAAAGGTACAAAGCCCAGTAAGATAAACTACAAGCCAACCAATAGAAACAACAACAATAAAGGCACCCAACTAAGCCACTAGCACCCTAGGCCAACTAACAACCATAAAATAGCCTTCATCTAGCCAATCCAGAATAATACCCAAGCCCAAAGCCATTCGACCAAGAGGAAGGCCAATACAGGAGGAGGTTAAAACCATAACCAAGAGAAACAAAAAAATAATAAAAAAAACAACCAGCCAAAAATAAAATAGAGAAAATAATAGCCCAACAATCTCCACCATGCCAAAATCAAGCCGAGATAAACCGGACAACCCCGGATAAGTCAATAAAAAATGAAAAATAATGAAAACAACCAACCATCCAACCATCCCAACCATAAAATTGTTAGCCAACCTAGCAATGCAACACCACCACAATCAACCACAATAGTAGATCCAATTCGTAAGTTAGTAAGAAGCCTAGAAAGAGGCAAAACCCATACAAAAGAAAAACCTACATGACAACCATAAAAGGAGGAAATAAAATAATAGCGGAAAATTATGGTAAACACCAGTGAGACAAGCCACCAAGTGAAAAACCAAAACAACCTAGATGTACTTATAATAACCACCAGTAGCAGCAAGCCAATCCAAAGTAAGAGATCTAAAACATAACCCCAAAGGAAAAAAAGAAAAAAGAGATAAACAACCCAAAGAGGGTTGAACAAGGGAACAAAGCAAAAGATCATCAAAAGAAACACAAAAACCAAGCAAGAATTTATAATCCGAGATAAGGCAATCGATTATCAGATTAACCAAACCCTTTAATAGTTTAGGCAAAGTTTGGTTGTCAAATAAAGTGAACTCACTTAAGTTGGCACCAAAGTTAGCCAAGTAATCAACACAAGCATTACCTTCATGAAGAATGTGGGAAATTTTAAAACAAACTTGAGAAAGAAGATTTTAGTATGATTAAGAAGATAAAATAATTCAACATTCCCATTTCTATTGGAATTACATGACAAGAAAGAGAGCATCAACATCAATCGGATGTTGAGGAAACCTGTATTCGAAGGAATTTCTATAGCTTTATTAATAGCCATAAGCTCAACAAAAATAATAGAACAGGCTTTAAGAGGATAGGCAAAAGCACAAATGATGTACCTTTAGAATCCTTAAGAATACCACCACATCCATATTAGTTGGAAGCAACAGAACCTTCAATATTCACTTTAATCAAATTGTCTTTAGGTTTGATCCAATGGATAATCCTAGCACTTTAGTTTTATAATACTAATAAGATTGGGATTGAGAAGAGCATGAATTTTTTCTTTAGTTCTAGCTAGGATCTTTTTATGGTTCATAGGAATACCATGATATTTAGCATCATTTCTATCCATCTAGATGAACCATATAAAGGTAATAGCAATTAAAACTTTGATTTGACCTTTCATTGTATTTTTAAAATAGACTTCAAGAAGTTGATATAAAGAAAGAGAACTCTGAAAATAGTTGGTGTTAAATAAATCATCATACCAAAACCATAATTTAGAAGCAATAGCACCATTGACTAAAACATGATTTACATTTTCAATATGAAAGCAACAATAGCTCTTTGAAGGTAACTAAAACCCTTTAGTCCGAGCAAAGAGTCCACAGAATAAAATTATTCAAAATCCTCCAAGCTAAAATTGAATAGGGAAATGGGAATGATATTGTTCCAAAGTTTAATGAAAATATTAGATGGTTTTGTTTATCTCTAATAAAATTCCGAACCTCTTTAAGTACAAAGTCACCATTATAAAAAAGCTTAAAAATAATTTGGTCAGGTTTGTTAGAAGAAATTGGGATATTTCTAAAGTTGTCAAAAGGTGAAATAGGGATATGATTCTCACATTTGTTTTCATTCCAATTGTTATTAAGCTAAAAAAAATTAACTTTGATAGCAATAGTAGAGTGGGTAGATAAATGGGTGTCAATAGAGCCATTGCCAATCCAATTGTCTTGGCAAACGAAGGAAGAACTTGATTGAATACCCCAAGATATTAATGATTCGGCAACCCATTTGATGGAGCAAAGCATTTTCCAAATTGAAGAGTCACGAACTTTATAAGAACAACTAAGGGGATGGCTACCTTGGCAATATTTTTTCATCATAAAATGAGACTAAAGGCTATCATTCTTTCTAAAATTCCACCAGAGCTTATGAGAGAAGGAAGTGATAGCTTCACAAATAGGCTTGCAACCAAGAGCACCTTCTCCCAAAGGACCACAACATTTATGCCAAGATGTCCAATGCATTATTTTGGTAGAATTATTGGAGCCCCAAAAAAATTTATTAAGAAAACAATCAATTTTGATAAATGTAGCATTAGTGGGGATAATAGTTTGAATCAAATAAAAGGAATGGAGTTGAGAGTGCTTTTAATATACGAGCCTACCACTAAAGGAAAGTAAATGGAATTCCCAAACATAAATTTTATTTGAAATTTTTTGAATTAGCTCGTCAAAGAGATGAGAACATTTTGAGCCTTTAAAGAGCAACAAGCACTTAAGAGGTAAGTGTTGATGTTTAAAATTAGTGATACGGAGGATTTGATTGATTTTGTTATTGGAGATACTAGAGGAAGTGATATAATAGATTTTGTTATCATTGATAGAAAGGCCACTTTCTCTACCAAATTTATTTTAAAAAAATTGAAGATGCTTGATGTGATGAATAGAAGCATTGCAAAAAATAATGAAATCATCTACAAAACTTAAATGGGAAACAGGAAGACCACCAATAGTTCTATAGTACATACTAAGATTATTTAAAAATAAATTAGTGATGCTCCTAGATAAGTACTCAACAATAATAATAAATAAAGTTGGAGATAAAAGATCCCCTTGATGTAAGCCATGGGAGGAGGGAAAGAAACTCAATGCTTCCCCCATTAAGCAAAATTGAAAACTAGGCATTATTAATATAATTTTTAATAAGAAAAATAAATTTATCAAAAAACCCAAATAAATTCAGAATATGAAAAAAGAAATCCCAAGAGATGTTATCAAAGCTTTTGGTAATATCTAATTTGAAAAGAATGTTGCCACCTCTAGTCTTGGCATCAAGATCATGAATTAATTCTTGGGCAAGTAAAATATTGTCAAAATGGATCTACCTCTAACAAAACCAATTTGGTTGAGAGAGATAATTCTATTAAGTAAAGGACTAAGTTTGTTTGTAAGAAATCTTGGAAATCAGCTTATCGAAAAAGGTGCAAAGATTAATAGGTCTAGAATCACTCCAATAGACTAAATTATCTTTCTTATGTATAAGAATAATATAAGTACTAGAAAAACATCTAAGAAAAGGGTAGGGTTAGGTTAGGGTTAGGGTTAGGGTTAGGGTTAAGGTTAGGGTTAGCATTAGGGTTAGGGCTAGGGGTTAGGGTTAGGGCTAGGGGTTTGGGGTAGGGGTTAGGGTTAGGGGTTAGGATTAAGGTTAGGGTTATGGGTTATGGGTTAGAGTTAAAGTTTGGGTTAGTAGGTTAAAATTAAGATTAAATTAAGATTAAGGTTAAGGTTTAGGTTTTAAATTAGAGTTATAGTTAGGATTAAGTTAAATTTAGGTTAAGATTGGGTTAAAGGATTAAGTTAGGGAAGGATTATTAAAGGTTAAGAATTTAGGTTTATTGGGAGGTTAGATTAAGGTTTAGATTAGGGTTAAATTAGATTTAAGATTTAAATTAAAGATTAAGGATTTAGATTTATTAAATTTATAGTTTAGATTAAATTAGATTAGGGTTAAAGATTAAAGGTTAAGGTTTATCATTTATAGTTTAGATTAAGATTAATTAGATTAGTTAAGGTTAGGGTTTAGGTTTAGGGTCAGGTTAGGTTAAAGATTAGAGTTTTAATTTAGGTCTTAGAGTTAGATTAAATTATAGTTAGATTAAATTTAGGTTAAAGGTTAGGGTTAAAATTAAGATTTAGGATTCAGTTATAGTTCAGGATTTAGGTTAAAGGCAGAGTAAATTAGATTTGGATTAGGTTAGTTTAAAGATTGGATTTAAAGGTTAGATTAGATTAAATTAGGATTAAGGTTAAATTGATTAAATTAAGTTAAAGTTTAGGTTTTAGGATTTAAGTTTGATTTAAATTAGGTTCAGGTTAATTTAGGTCAGTTAAGATTAAATTAGGTCTCAGATTAAAGATTGATTAAATTAAATTAAAATTAGATTAAATTAATTCAGGATTTAAGGTTCAAGTTTAAATTAGGTCTTAGGTAAGGTATTAGATTGGTTAAATTCGGGGTTTAAAATTTAAGGTTAGTTAGGGTTTAGGTTAAGGTGGGTAAGTTTAAATTAGGTTAAAGTTAGGTTAGGTTAGTTAGTAAGTTTAAATTTTAGGGTTAGGGTTAGGGTTAGGGTTTGGGCTTTAGGGTTTAGAGTTTAGGGTTTAGGGTTTAGGATTAAGGGTTTAGGGTTTTAGGATTTAGGATTTGGGGTTTAGTGTTACTTTTAGGGTTTACGATTTAGGATTAAGATTTTTTTATTTATTTTTTATTTTTTTAAAATTAAGTAAACTAGTAGGTTTAAGTTTATTTTGTTTATTTTTTATTTATTTTATTTTATTTATTTAGGCTTATTTTTATTTAGGTTTTTATTATTTTTTATTTTATTTTATTTTATGTTTATGTTTATTTTTATTTTAGGTTTCATTTTTATTTTATTTAAGTTTTTTATTTTCTATTTTAGTTTAGGCTTTTATTTATTGATTTTAGTTTAGTTTTTATTTTATTTTATTTTTAGGTTTGGGTTGAGGTTTAGGTTTTAGTTTATATTTTTATTTATTTTTATTTTTTATTTTATTTTGATTTAGTTTTTAATTTATTTTATTTTTAGCTTTTATTTAGTTTAGGCTTAGGATTTTAGCTTTTTACGATTTAGGGTTTAGGGTTACTCCAGCATTTTAAGTTTAGACATTAGAGTTTAGGGTTTAGGGTTTTGGGTTTTGGGTTTTGGGTTTTAGGGTTTACGGCTATAGGTTTAGTATTTAGGGTTTATGGTTTAGTGTAAGTTTTAAGGTTTAGGGTTCAAGGTTAGGGTTTTTATTTTATTTTATTTTATTTTATTTATTTAGGGTTTAGGGTTGTAGGTTTAGGGTTGTTGGTTTTAGGTTTAGGGTTTAGGGTTAGTTTTAGTGTTTAGGGTTTAGGTTTATTTAGCTTATTTAGTTTATTTTAATTTATTTTAGTTTATTTTAGTTTTTATTTTTATTTAGGTTTAGTTTTAATTTTTATTTAGTTTAGTTTTTTTTTATTTTAGGTTTATTTATTTTTATTTAGGTTTTTTATTTTAGTATAATTTTTATATTTAGGTTTAGGTTTATGTTTATTTTTCAGTTTAGTTTTATTTTTATTTTATTCTTCAGGTTTAGGTTTTATTTTTTATTTTAGGTTTAGGTTTTAGGTTTTTATTTTTAAGTTTAGGTTTATGCTTATTTTTAATTTATTTTATTTTATTTAGTTTATGTTTAGTTTATTTTAGGATTAGGTTTATGTTTTATTAATTTAGTTTAGTTTCTTTTAGTTTAGGTTTAGGTTTATTTTATTTTATTTATTTTAGGTTTAGTTTCTTTTTTAGTTTATGGTTTAGGTTTTATTTTTTATTTACTTTTAGGTTTTATTTTTAGGTATATTTTTTAGCTTTAGGTTTTTATTTAGTTTTTATTCTATTTTATTTTAGGTTTATTTTATTTTTATTTTACATTTATTTTATTTTATATAGGTTTCCTATTTTTTGGATTATATTTTTTTTTTAGTTTAGTTTAGGTATTTATTGATTTTATTTTTGTTTAGTTTTTATTTTTTATATATTTTATTTTTAGGTTCTCATTTAGGTTTAGGTTTTAGTTTAGGAATTTATTTTACTTTTTTTATTTTATTTTATTTTTTATTTATTTAGGTTTAGGTTTTTTATTTATTTTATTTATTTGGTTTTATATTGTTTAGGTTTAGGTTTTTAGGTTTTTAGGGTTTAGGGTATGGGGTTAAGGGTTAAGGGTTCTAGGTTTTAGGGTTTATGATTTAGGGTATAGGGTTTAGGGTTTAAGATTTTAGGGTTTAGGGTTTAGGATTTAGGGTTTAGGGTTTTAAGGTTTAGGGTTGTAGGTTTAGGATTTAGGGTTGAGGGTTTAGGGTTAATTTTAGGGTTTAGGGTTTATGGTTAGGTTTTTTTAATTTTCTTTATTATCTTTTTTTTTTTTTTAAATATAGTAAACATGTAGGTTTAGGTTTATTTAGTTTATTTTTTATTTATATTTAGATTTATTTTATTTTTATTTTTATTTATTTTATTTTTTATTTAGTTTTATTTATTTTTATTTTAAGTTTATTTTATTTTTATTTTTTAGGTTTAGTTTTTATTTTATTTAGGTTTTCTATTTTTTAGTTTATCTTAGGTTTTTATTATTTTTATTTTATTTTAGTTTTTATTTTTAAATTTATTTTCTTTTTAGGTTTAGATTTAGGTTTAGGTTTTAGTTTATGTTTTGATTTTCTTTTATTTTTATATTTTGTTTTAGGTTTTTTTTATTAATTTTATTTTTATGTTTATAGCTTTTTATGATTTAGGGTTTAGGGTCTTGGTTTAAGGTTTAGAATTAGTTTAAGATTTAATGTTTAGGGTTAGATTAGGATTTATGGTTTAGGGTATAGGGTATGGGGTTTAGGGTTTAGGGTTTAGGTTTAGTGTTTAGGGTTTAGGTTTTAGGGTTTAGGGTTTAGGGTTTAGGGTTGCAGGTTTTAGGGTTTAGGGTTTAGAGTTTATGGTTTAGTATTTTAGCATTCAGTGTTTAGGGTTTAGGGTTTATAGTTTATAGTTTTTTAATATTTTTTTTATTTTTTTATTTAGTATTTATTGTTTAGGGTTTAGGGTTTAGGGTTTAGGGTTTAGGGTTGTAGGTTTACAGTTAGCTTCATAATTTAGGGTTTAGGGTTTATGGTTTAGGAATTAGGGTTTCGGGTTTAGGTTTAAGGTTTTTTTTTAATTAAGAAAACCAGTATGTTTAGGTTTATTAAGTGTATTTAGTTTATTTTTTATTTATTTTAGTTTATTATATTTTTATTTTTATTTATTTTTATTATTTATTTTTATTTAGTTTAGTTTATTTATTTTACTTTAATTTGTTTATTTTAGTTTATTTTTAGGTATAAGTTTATTTTTAATTTAATTTATTTTATTTAGTTTAGGGTTTAGGTTTAGTTTATTTTAGGTTTAGGTTTAGGTTTTATTTATTTTAGTTTACTTTATTTTAGTTAAGTTTCAGTGTATTTTATTTTGTTTATTTTAGGTTTAGTTTTTTTTTTAGTTTATGGTTTAGGTTATTTATTTATTTATTTTACAATTTTGTTTTTAGGTTTATTTTTCAGGTTTTAGCTTAATTTGTTTAGGTTTTATTTTAGGTTTTTTTGTAGGTTTAGGTTTTTATTTAGTTTTTTATTTTATTTTAGGTTTATTATATTTTTATTTTATGTTTAGTTTTTATTTTATTTAGGTTTTTTATTTTTAGGTTTATTTTATCTTTTAGTTTAGTTTAGGTTTTTATGTATTTTATTTTAGATTTGTTTTTTATTTTTGTATTATTTTGATTTTAAGTTTAGCTATAGGTTTAGGTTTAGGTTTAGGCTTTAGTTTATGTTTTTATTTTATAATATTTTTTATTTTATTTAGCTTTAGGTTTTTTCATTTATTTTATTTTGTTTTGGTTTAGGTTTTTTAGGTTTTTAGGGTTTAGGGTTTAGGGTTTAGGTTTGTAGGATTTAGGGTTTAGGGTTAGGATTTAGGGTTTAGGGTTTTAGGGTTTAGGGTTTTAGGGTTTAGGGTTTAGGGTTTAGGGTTTAGTGTTCAGGGTTAGTTTTACGATTTAAGATTTATGGTTTGGGTTTTTTTTATATTTTGATTTTTTGATTTTTTTTTTAAATTATGTAAACTTGTAGGTTTAGGTTTATTTAGTTTATTTTTTATTTATTTTAGTTTATTTATTTTTTATTTATATTTAAGTTTACTTTTATTAATATTTTTATTAATATTTTTATTTAATTTTTATTTTATTTTATTTTAGGTTTTCCTTAAGTTTAATTTTTATTTTTTTTAGGTTTTTAATTTTTTAGTTTAGTTTAAGTTTTTGTTTATTTTATTTTAGGTTAATTGTTAATTTTTATTTCATTTTCTTTTTAGGTTTAGGTTTTAGTTTATATTTTTATTTTATTTTACATTTTATTTTATTTTGGTTTAAATTTTTTATTTATTTTATTTTTTAGTTTTATTTAGTTTAGGTTTAGGTTTTTAGCTTTTTAGGCTTTAGGGAATTAGGGTTTAGGGTTTATGGTTAGTTTAGGGTTTATGGTTTAGGGTTTAGTGTTTTAGGTTTGGGGTTATAGTTTAGGGTTTAGGGTTAGTTTAGGGTTTATGGTTTTTTTTTTTAAATTAAGTAAACTAGTAGGTTTAGGTTTATTTAGTTTATTTTATTTTATTTATTTAGGTTTATTTTTATTATTTAGCTTAGTTTATTTATTTTATGTTTATTTATTTTAGTTTAGGTTTTTTATTTTAGTTTTTTAGGTTTAAGTTTAGGTTTATGTTTTTTTTAGCTTAGTTTTATTTTTATTTAATTTTTTAGGTTTAGTTTTATTTTTTATTTTAGGTTTAAGTTTTTATTTTATTTTTTAGGTTTAGGTTTTAGGTTTTTATTTTAGGTTTAATTTTAGGATTTATTTTTTAGTTTATGTTTTGGTTTATTTTTAGATTGTTTTATTTTATTTAGTTTAGGTTTATGTTTAGGTTTAGGTTTTATTTATTTTAGTTTAGGTTTAGGTTTATTTTATTTTTATTTTAGGTTTAGATTTTTTTAGTTTAGGGTTTAGGTTTTATTTTATTTTATTTTTTTATGTTTTATTTTTTGGTTTATTATTTAGGTTTTGGCTTTTATTTAGTTTTAATTTTATTTTATTTTAGGTTTATTGTATTTTTATTTTACATTTAGGCTTTATTATATTTAGGCTTTTTTATTTTAAGTTTATTTTATTTTTAGTTTAGTTTTGGTTTTATTTATTTTATTTTAGTTTAGTTTTATTTTATTTTATTTTTTAGGTTTAGGTTTTAGTGTGGGTTTTTTTTTAATTTAATTTAATTTTATTTTCTTTAGCTTTAGGTTTCTTTATTTATTTTAATTTTAAGTTTTATTTAGTTTAGGCTTAGGTTTTTAGGTTTTTAAGGTTTAGGGTTTAGGGTTTATGGTTTAGGTTTTGGGTTTGGGGTTTAGTGTTTTTTTTGGAAACCCATATAGGAATTTTATTGCACAAAAGAGGGTTACAAGGTCCTTATCGGGGATAAACTCAAAACTCAAGAGCTACAATTAGCCTAGAGTAAATCCTATCTAAATCTACAACCAAAAAAAATAAAGAAAAGGAAAGCAAAAGATACAAAATGATTAACAAAAATAAGCCAATGGATAGATCTAGGCCAAAGCTCTTCAAGATGACAGAATGCATGGCACTAGGGGGCAAACCTGTATGAGAAAAAGAGAAATACATCTACAAAATGTAGAAAGATAAGAATTAGAACAATTAAAAACAATCTGAACAAAGTGAAAAATTAAAGCGACATAAAGCGAAAAATTATAGAGAAGTGTGTGAGAGAAGGCTCCTCACACCAAATTGGGGCAGATGCAAATATGAGCATTCAAACTTAGAAGGGTTACATCACAAGAGCTACTATACCAAACCAAAAGAGTGAAATCATCATAGCCATCATAGCTACAAACACAGTGGAAGATAACCATCCATTTGTTGAAAGTCTTATGAGCCTTAGTACGCAAACCTAAACAAAGCCATATACACTAAAGAAAAGGAAACATCAAAGAGTAGAATGGGAGAGGGGATCCTATGCAGGATAAATATCATCAATATAATCACCATAGCATGAGAATCCCTACACATTTGAAAATGAACCATATTTGCCAGATCCACCTTTTTTAATACCGGAGCCAAGAGTATAATTAGGCCAGCATGAAAATCCACCACAAGAAAATAGCAGAAAAGGCAAGGCAGAGGATAGAAACAATATACAACCGATTGAAAAGCCTGCTGAAATCCTGGTAAGAAAATCAATGAGCATGAAAATAACACCATCCGAAACATATGGGACATATATGAAACTTACAGGCCAGGAGTGTAGCTCAGAAATATTGCCCAGAAAAGGTACCCATTCAGAATAAGCAATGCAGGTGTTTACAACCCCCTTGTTAATAATCATTGCAGAAGTTAACAAATAAGAAATATAAAGTGAGATATAACCCAAACCCAAAATACAACAGGAAATGCAGAAGTCTAACATAACCAAGATGGGAATGTAATAGCGATTAGGTGGACTGAAGCCAGGTAATAACACCGCAAAAAACCAAATAAAGACAATCGAGAGACAACCCGATGCGAGGTTCTTTGGGCATAAAATCGATAATCCTAGTTCATAACAACCAAGGCGATATAACAACTAGTTGGCCATAAAACCACTCATTGAGTAGGCGGTGCATAAGTTAATAAGTAGGTAATAGCATAATCAGTGATGCACAAGTCTAATTGAACCAATATGGAAAAAAATAGCAGATTAAATAGACCACAAACATCAGGTGATAAGTTGCAACCCGGTCGCAAACAACAAAAATAATCAGAAAAATAACCCCAGAAGCAGTCTGTTGGACATAAGACCCGAAAATCCAACAACCAACAATTAAAATTGCAAAACAATTATTGCACCCCCCATAAGATAATCTAGTAAAAAATAGTGGAACAACATATACACGAAAGGGGTTTAAAGGAGAGCCATCATTGAAATCCTTCAAGACAAAGAAAAGCAGGCCAACAGCTAAGCCAACATCATCAGTAAAAGCAGACTGGAAAGAAAACAAAAAGTAATTCCAATCCTGCAAAGAGACAATAATAATAATAAGGGTATTGCAATTTCTCTCCAAACAGGTTGGGGAGGTGAAGTTAGCAAGAACAATCAGAAAAATAACCCCAGAAGCAGCCTGCTGGACATAAGACCTGAAAATCCAACAACCAATAATTAAAACAGTAAAATAATTATTGCACCCCCCATAAGATAATCCAATAAAAAATAGTGGTACAACATATACATGAAAGGGGTTCAAAGGAGAGCCATCATTGAAATCCTTCAAGACAAAGAAAGGCAGACCAGCAGCTAAGCCAACATCATCAGTAAAAATAGGCTGGAAGGAAATCAAGAAGTAATTCCAATCCTATAAAGAAATAATAATAATAATAAGGGTATTGCAGTTTCTCTCCTTACAGGTTGTGGAGGTGAGGTTAGAGAGCATAAGAGGGGCCACAACCCAAATAAGGAGAGGAAAGACAAATAAATTAGGGCCTGTCATGAAGCTATATAAAAATATAGCAATTAAACAATGAGACAGTAAAGTCATGAGCCCTAGCACAGATTTCTAGAAAAAGGAAAAGAGACAAAACACAATCTTAATCATAAAATGGAAAATAGATACAGTAAGACCCATATACAAAATATTGATGGCAATAAGTCTATCCTTGTTGATCAGAAAGTAAAGCAGAAAGTAAAACATCTCCCTCCAGCAAATCTGGCTGATAAGGGAAAATATCTCCATCCAGTAGGTTAGAAAATAAGAAACACCTTACCATTAACAGTGGAAATAGCAGAAGCAGTAAGACCCCAAATAAGGTTAGGATAATTAATCCAGCAGTAGATGCCACAGAGATCACAAAATAACCAAAAAAAGGTATCAGGAAGATGCATCATTAAAACCCAGAGAAACAACAACACTAAACAGAAGTTGGTCATGCAGTTAAATAGGTAATAGACAAAACAATAGGATGAATTAATTTCGAGGTAAGGAGTCTAGTATTGTCAAATTAACCAAAACATGCAAATGTTTAGGTAGTGTAAGTTGATCAAAGAATTTTATGCCATCTAATATAGCACCCAGTTAGTAAGGTAGCACATGCATTACCTTCATGCCATACATGAGTGATTTTAAAATAGAGTTGAAAGGAGAGCTCTAGTGCTTTAGAAGGTAGTACAATTCAGATTGCACTTTGGTGGAAGTCAAAAGATCAATCGACAGGCATCCACCTCAATCCAAATATTGAGCCAACCTTTTGAAGGCAAATCTCAATAGCTTTGTAAACTACCATTAGCTTCGAAAAAGAAGCAAGTATTAAGGGGTAAGCAAAAGCACATAATACTTTACCATTAAGGTTTCTAAAATGCCACCACGTAGAAGCATTTTTGAAATAGAGCCATCGGTGTTAATTTTAATTGTATTAGCATGAGGTTTTATCCAATAAACAATCTTGTCATCTTTAGTTGGGTTGATCCCAAGTTAAAACCAGTTTATTGGCCACAAATTTGCAACCTTTGAATTGATTGTAGTTAATTAAATTAGCATTAAACAAGGCATGGATTTTATTTTTAATTCTAGCAATTATCCTCATATGGTTCATAGGAATGCCACGATGTTTTACATCATTTCTGTCCTTCCATATAAACTAAATAAGAGTGATAGCAGTTATCACTTTAACATGGCCTATAATAGTGTTTTCAAAATAAACTTCAAGAAGTTGGTATCAAGTTAAGGAGCCATTGAATTTGACAATATTAAAAAATTCATCAAACCAAATCCAAAGTTTGGAAGCAATGGCTCCATTAACAAATACATGATTCACATTCTCAATGTGAAAGCGGCGATAACATTTTGAAGGTAAGTAAAACCTTTACCCCACATCAAGGAGTCAACAGGGATGAAGTTTTTCAAAATACGCTAAGTTAGAACAGAATAAGAAATAGGAATAGTGTTATTCCAAAGTTTAAAAAACACATTGGAGAAATCATGAGCTTCTTTGATATGAATCTAGACATTTTTAAGGTTGAAATCACCATTTTGGGAAAGCTTAAAAAGGATCTAATCATGATTGCTAGGAATGATAGGAATAATAGTAAGCTTATCTAAAGAGAGAAAGGAATATAAGTAAGCTTACTATTGTTCCACTTATTATTCAGAAAGAGTTCACTTTAATAGTAGCGAGTGGGTAGAAAGTAATTCATCAATGGACCCACCTCAGTCAATTATCTTGCCAAAAGAAAGAGGTTCAGAGTTAATCCCCATGAGATTAATGATTCTGCCTCCCATTTGATGGAACAAAGTCTTTTCCATACAGGAGAGTCTCCCACTTTATAAGGGCAAATGAGAGGGTGCTTACCCTGCCAGTATTTGGCAGCCATGAAATTAGCCCAAAGACTATTACTGCTCCTAAAATTCCACCAAAGTTTATAGGAAAAAGTAGTGATAGCTTCGCTGATTGGCTTACAACCAAGAGGTCCAATGCATTCTTTTAGTAGAATTGTTAGAACCCCAGAAGAATTTGTTAAGGAGGTGTTCAATTCTGTTAATGGTAGAATTGGTCGGCACAATGGTTTGAATGAGATATAAAGGCATTGAGTTAAGGGTACTCTTAATCAAAGTGAGCCTACCACAAAATGAGAGTAAATGAAATTCCCAAATAGAAATTTTATTAGAGATTTTTTGGATTAACTCATCAAAGAGATGTGATCTTTTCTGACCTTTAAAAAGCAGAGCACCAAGATATTTAATAGGAAGTTGTTGCTGAAAATTAGTATTTCTCAAGATTTGGTTGATCCTATTACTAGAGATTTTAGAGGAAGGAATGAAACAACTTTTACCTTCGTTAAGAAAGAGACCACTTTCATTACCAAATTTATTTAAAAGATTCTTAATAGTTTTAATGTGATGAGTAGAGGCATTGCTAAAGATTATGAAGTCATCAGCAAAGCTAAGATCAGAGACAAGAAGACCACCTTGAGTTCTAAAAAATATGCTCGGATTATTGTTGAAAAGACCATTAAGACTCCTTGAAAGATATTCAACAACAATAATGAAAAGAGAGGGAGATAAGGGATCTCCTTGTCTCAATCCATAGAAGGAAAAAACCTAGGGACTCACCATTCATGATAATGAACCAAACATTGGTAATACAATTTTTAATGATGAGACAGATAAAAAGAGTAAAAAACTAAACAAATGAATTTGGAAGAGAAAATTCCAAGAGAGGTTGTCAAAAGCTTTAGAGATGTCTAATTTGAAAAGGATGTTACCACCTCTGGTAGAAGCATCAAGGTCATGAATCAGCTCTTGGGCTAGAAGAATGTTGTCAGATATAGCTCTACCTTTAATGAAACCAGTTTGGTTGGGGGAAATAATTTTAGGCAGCAGCAGACTAATTCTATTGGCAATTAATTTATCAATGAGTTTATGAAAGAAGGTGCAAAGGCTAATAGGTCTGAAATCGCCCCAAGATTCATGATTATTAATTTTGGGATTGAGAATAATGGAAGTGCTAGAAAAATATCTAAGTAAAGGATTGCCATCGAAGAAATCAATGACAAAATCGACAAGATCAACCTTAATAATAGGCCAACAATACTGAAAAATTGAGTCCATCGTACGCGAATTAATTGTTCGTGCTATTAAGAATACTACCAATCTCAGCTTCTGTAGGACACATATTAAGCAAGTGGTTGTCATCATTAGTAATTGTTGAGGGAATCAGGTGAGAGTTGGAGAGAGGATCTAAAGAAAGGTTGTTGTTTAATAAGAAAATGATGTACGTAATATTTTAATATCATTATTGTCTGATCCATTATTATCATTTTAAATTTTTTTAATAGAGTTTAGGACTTTCTTTTTTTTGAAAAGAGCATGGAAGTACTGGGTATTTCTGTCACCATTAGAAATATGTTTGCTAGCAGACTTTTGCCACCAGTAGGTTTCCTCCATATTTGGATAGTTAAGCAAGTTATCTTTAGCTTCATTCAAATCTCCTCAAGTTAGAATCACTCAAAATGATATCTTCAAGAGAACAAACTAATTGTTCCATATTTTTGATATTGGAAAAAAGATTTTTAAAATGATGCTTGTTCCACCAATTTAGGTTTTGTTTAAGCCTTTTAAGCTTAAGCCAGAGGTGAATCATGCCCTTAATTGAATTATATGGGTGAAGAGGAGCCATCTAGTTAACGGATACAACATTGATGAAATCAATGTGTTGGATCCACATATTTTGGAATTTGAAAGAGGTTGGGGAGGATAATCTATTAGAGGGATTTTGGATAGAAATCAAAAGCGGAGCATGATCAGACAAAGTTCTGCTCAAATGTTCAACAGAAGTAAAGGGCCATTGATTGATCCAAAGAGAATTAAAAAGAGTCCTATCGAGCCACTTCCAGAGTCTATAGTTATGTCATGTATAATCCGAACTCAAATAGCCAATATCAATTAGATTGTAATCAAGAATCATATTAGAAAAGTCTTCCATGGAATGAATGTTAGGAGAGCAACCTCCCTTTCTTTTCGAGGAAGAGAGAATAGTGTTAAAATCACCCCCAACCAACCAGGGTTAGTTGATTGAGGAGGCAAAGGTTCTTAAGTTGTCCCAAAGGATGTTCCTCTCTATTACAAGAAGCATAAATAAAGAACCTAGAATAGAAAAATCACCCAATGAGATGTGGACATTAACCAATTGTTGAAGAGATCAAGGATAGATATGTTGACTAAATTATTCCAAAAATACCAAATTTTATTGCTACTATTATAAAAGAAGTTTTGCAAGCCAAGCGTTCTAGCAATATGGTTGATCTTAGAAGAGTGTATGAATGGCTCAATAACAACAAGTAAGGCTACATTATGAATACGACAAAGACTTCTAATACAGTTGCAGACATTGAGAGTCCCAATATCATGAAAATTCCAAATTAGTAAGTTGATCATAAAAAAATAAGAAAAGAAAGGAAAATAGATAACTAAAGAAATAATAAAGCAAGAAGAAAAGGAAACTTGAAATAATTATTTATAGGAAGTTAGAGAAGATCTAGTAGTTCTAGTGGAGCTATTAGTGAACATTCTAGCTTTAAGTGATTTTTTTTAAAATAGTTTGAAAAGGTCTATCATTGTCCAAAGAATCACCATCCGAGAGAGATTGATTTGTGATATTCAGAATAGGACCTGTATCAGTCAAAGCATTTCTAATGGTAATTTCCCTTCTTCAATGTTAGAATTAAGCTGAGAAGGTGGGTTAGCATGCGTATCACTCTAAAGAGTAGGAGAAGGAGAGGTTGTGAAGCCATTAATAGCAGATTTCATGCTCGCCGTAATTAGTTTTCGATTTGTTCCATCATCAAAGGATCGCAAATTTTGTTCCTTCATCAAAGGATTAACAACTCTAATTTTTTTTAGATTTCGATCCAACCTAAAATTTCCATTCAAATCACCACTAAGGTTCATATGAGTCTCCTCGGGTTCACTAGCCAAAAGGGGTAAGTTAGACTAAGTCAAGGTATTGTCTTGAGGAGCCAAATTATTACAATTAGAAGAAATGATAATTAAGCTATCATTAGCCTCCTCACTAACCTCATAAACATTATTTTTAACATGCTCAAATTGCTCTCCAATAGACAAAGAAGTGGATAGAAAAGGAGTAGGGGTAGGGGGTAGGATTCCCATTTTGAGTGACTTTAGGCACATAAGAAAATTTACTAATTTTTTCATTTGATACAATAGGATTAGGATCCAACAATTTGTTTTTTTAGTTGAGGATGCAACATAAAACATTCGTAATGATCATGGCCATGAATCTTACAATGTGTATAAAAAAATAGGAAAATTCTCAAATTCAACTTTTTATATAATCAACTGTGAGCCAATCCAAACTTCTTTAGGATGCTTTTAGTGATATCAATTTCAACCAAAATAAGAGCAAATGAAGGTCATGATCTCACAAACGTGTGGTCATCAATTTGAAGAGGTCACCAAAGAGAGCCCCAACCGCAAAGAAAGAGAACTTGATGTGTAACATAATGTATTCTCATATTAGGAAGAGCTAGCCATATAGGAACAATTGGGATTCCTCTTTATATTAAAAAGAGGAGACCATTTCGTCATTTGACAATTAAAACAAAGTAAGAGCAACGTGCAAAAAAAATCTTGAATAATCTAAGTCATTAGAGAGTCAATTAAAATATGCCTTGGATCAATCAATCATAGGAAAAACACCAAAGTTTAAGGCTATGAAAAATGATCGATGTTATCGAGAAATGTAAGGAAAATTCTACTAATTCAAAAGGCTTCGCCAACTTTTCCACATCTAGATCCGAGCACATAATAACAGGCATCCCACGAAAGGAGGTCGAGATCAAATTCACCAAAGCATTAGGTGAAAGGTTCTTACCAGATAATGCATCCTTAAAGGACTTAACTGCAGGCAGAGTAGAGGATTATTTTGGATCCATAATTCCATGTAAATCTGATGCCCTAGCTGACACCTCCAAGATGGATAAGCTCGGCTACATGGAAAGCGCCATTGAAAGAGCAAAGGGAAAATCACATTAGCGGCCAATTAGAGACAAACAATCAAAAAAATTGATCATGAATGATCAAAAATCATCCAAGCCGCAAGGAAAATGAAATCGATGGAAGGGAAAATCAAATCGAGAACACGGCCGAGAGGGAGAGGGTAAGGTTGAGTGGGGGTTTGGGGTTTAGAGGTTTAGGGTAGGTTTAGGGTTTAGGTTTGGTTTAGGGTTTGGTTTAGGGTTGGTAGTTTAGGGTGTGGTTTAGAGGGTTTAGGGTTTAAGGTTTAGGTTTTAGGTTTAGAGTTTAGAGTTTTATGATTTAAGGTTTAGGAGTTTAGGGTTTAAGTTTAGAGTTTAGGGTTTAGGGTTTTGGTGGTTTAGGGTTTAGGGTGGTTTAGTGGTTTAGGTTTAGTGGTTTGATTTAGGTTTAGGGTTTAGGTGGTTTAGGTTTTATGGTTTTAAGAGATTAAATTCAGTCAACATTTCTTCTTTTGATTTCATTAACCAAGTAAGACAAATGATGACATAGATAGACCCAGAGAAATTTAAAACCCAGATAACTAGAAATGTCTCTATATGACACAATTTCATAAGTAGTTTGATCCGATCTTCGCTTCCTAGTTCCCATCGAAACCACCTCAAAGTGATCCACCATCATCATATCCCTGTCACTCCGCCGCCACCACCATCTTTGACCTCCATTGTTCCTCCTCCATAACCACCACCACCACACTGTGCCCACTCAGACATCCAAAACCACCACAGACCGCCCTCTCATCCACCGATCTGACTAGTTGATGGTGATGTTCCTGCCATCAAGGTTCTGCCCATTCTTAGGGTTTAGGTTTAGGTTTATTAGGTTTTAGGGTTTAGGTTTATTTTTTAATTTATTTAGTTACTTTAGTTTTAGGTTTAGGGTTTGGGGTTTAGGGTTTAGGGTTAAGGTTTAAGGTTTAGGGTCTGGTTTAGGGTTTATGCTTTTGTTTATGATTTAGGGTTTGTGGGTTTAGGGTTTAGGCTTTTTTTAGGTTAGGGTTTAGTGTTTAGGGTTTAGAGTTTAGGATTTAGTGTTTTTTTTTTTCAATTAAGTAACCAAAGTGTTTTAGGTTTATTTATTTTATTTTATTTATTTTATTTTTTATTATTTATTTTAGTTATTTATTTTATTTTTTTTTATATTTATTTATTTTAGTTTAGGTTTTATTTTAGTTTATTTTCAGGTTTAGGTTAATTTTAGTTTAGTTTCATTTTATTTAATTTTTTAGTTTAGGTTTTATTTTTATTAAGTTAGTTTAATTTTATTTTATTTTTTTAGTTTTTTGGTTTTAATTTTTGGTTTATTTTAGGTTTTATTTTTTAGTTTAGGTTTTTTTTATTTTATTTTATTTTTTATTTAGTTTAGGTTGGGTAGGTTTAGTTTACTTTTTAGGTTTATGTATTGGTTTAGTTTATTTTAGTTTAGGTAGGTTTATTTTATTTTATTTTAGGTTTATGTTAGGTTTTATTTAGGGTTTTTAATTTTATTAGTTTATTTTAGGTTTATTTTGGGTTTAGTTATTTTATTTGGGTTTATTTTTTGTTTAGTTTATTTTATTTATTTTAGTTTATTTTATTTTATTTTATTTAGGTGTATTTTTTTTTATTTTATTTTATTTGTTTATTTATTTTATTTATTTTTTAGGTTTTATTGTGGTAGGGTTTTTAGGTTTAGTTTAGGGTTTAGGTTTAGGTTTAGGGTTGTGGTTTAGGTTTAGGGTTTAGGTTTGGTTTAGGGCCTGAGGATTTAGGGTTTATTTGGCTTAGGTTTGGGTTTGTGGGTTTTTAGGTTTAGGATTTAGCATTTAGGGTTTAGGATTTTGGTTTTTAGTTCAGGTTTTAGTTTAGTGTTTTGGGTCTTTGGTTTTTTTAATAGAGAATAAATTTATATTCAACATTTCTTATTTTTGATTTCATCAACCAAGTAACAAACCAAGTTTTCTAAGACATGTGACATATATAAAAAATGAACACGATAAAATGAAAACCCTAGATAACTAGAACCATCTTTACTATAAACAATTTCATAAGTATCATATCGATCGTTTTCTCTCAGCTCATCAACTACACCCCGACCTCTGAGTAGGGATCCACCATATCCTCGATCTCTCTCGCCACCACCGGCCAGAACTATCGCCTCCCCTTTCATAACCAACAGCTCCACCACCTCCATATCCACCAAGACTCCTCAGATCCCCACCACCACTGGATAACTACTACCGCCTTCACTCCGCCAGCCTGGTTGATAGTGATGTTCCTGCCATCAACGTTCTGCCCATTCTTAGGGTTTTCAATTTAGGTTTAGGTTTATTAGGTTTTAGGGTTTAGGTTTATTTTCTAGTTTATTTAGTTTCTTTAAAGGTTTGTGGGAGGTTTAGGGTTTAGGGTTTAGGGGTTTAGGTTTATGGTTTAGGGTTTAATTTTTTTGGAGGGTTTAGGGTTAGGTTTAGGCTTTAGTGTTTGTGTTTAGTTGAGGGTTGGGGTTAGGTCAGGAGAGCCAGGGAGTTTAGGTTTTGAGTTTAGGGGCTCAGTTTTTTTTGTTTCAGTTTTGGGTTTAGGTTTGTAGGGTTTGGGGTGGCCTGGGTTCTGGGGTTTAGTGCTCAGTAGAGGTTTGTGGACGTAGGGTTTAGAGTTTTGAGGTCAATATTTAGGGTTATTAGGTTAGGGTTTTATTTTATTTATTTTATTTTATTTTTTTTTTTTTTAAATTAAGTAAAAGGTTTAGTTTATTTAGTTATTTTTTCATTTATTTTAGTTTATTTTAATTTTTCATTAATATCATTTATTTTTATTTTCATTTAGTTTTGTTTTATTTATTCTATATTTATTTATTTTAGTTTATTTTTAGGTTTAGGTTTAGATTTATATATTTTTTTTTAGTTTATTTTATTTTTATTTTTTTAGGTTTTTATTTTTTTAATTTTAGTTTAGATTTTTATTTTATTTTTTAGGTTTAGGTTTTAGGTTTTATTTTAGGTTTATTTTAGGTTTTATTTTTCATTTAGGTTTATGTTTATTTTAGTTTATTTTATTTTATTTAGTTTAGTTTAGGTTTAAGTTTTATTTATTTTAGTTTATTTTAGTTTTGCTTTTTAGATTTATTTTACTTTTATTTTAGGTTTAGTTTTTTTTTAAGGATTTATGTTTTATTTTTATTTATTTTTAGGTTTTATTTTTAGGTTATTATTATATTTTATTTTAGGTTTATTTTATTTTTATTTTAGGTTTAGTTTTTATTTTATTTCAGTTTTTTATTTTTTTTGTTTAGTTTATGTTTTTATTTATTTTATTATAGTTTAGTTTTTATTTTTTATTTTTATTTTTTAGGTTTAGGTTTAGGTTTTAGTTTTAATTAATTAATTAATTAATTTATTTTAATTTTATGTTTTATTTAGTTTAGGTTTAGGTTTTAAGGTTTTTTTTTTTAGTGGGAAATTTTATTGCCACAAAGAAAACGTACAAAGTCCTTAGAGGGGGTAAATGTCTAAACTAATGCTCAAAGAGCTACAATAAGTCCTAAAGAGATAAACCCCCTAACCATTACCATAATATAAGAAAAAAAAAGCAAAAGAAAAACCAAATCAGCAACAACAACTGATCCATATGCGCAACAACAACATCTACTAGGTCCTTTCGATACTTGGAAGATTCTTCCAACCTATAAAAGAAATCTGCAACATACTAATGAAAGGATGAGTATAATTAAGCAAGCATAAAGAGTATGTGCAAAGAAAAGGAGAGCTTATTTTTTGTTTTAAGGAGATTGATTATTGCTCGTCATAAGATGGCAAGTTTGAACCCACTTGGGAAGGCCCTTTTGCCATAGAGAAGGCCTACCTAGAGGATCTTATCGCCTTAATAATGATAAGGAGAGTGCCCCATGCTTCCAATCAAGGGCTCTACTTAGAGAAATATTATAAATCATGTTTAAAAATAATTATCATCAATGAAAATTCTATTTTGAATTCAATCTCTTCCATGTTGAAAGTATTCTTGTTCACGAATTAGCCATGATGTGTTTAGGGTAGGTGTAAGGAACCCGAGCAACATCCTATCCTTCATCGACAAACACAAACACAAACACAAACTACACACAAACATATAAAATAATCAAATATCTTTTATCTTGGGCTACAAGTTGAGATAACCCCAAATGACACACTCACTCAAGGTCGCTATGTCTACGCTACCCCTAGTGTCACCCTAGTGGTCTTCTTGCTTTGAGGATGTAAGTCTATGCTTTCCTTTACTTGGCCATTGCACCGATGAGTGCCTCGTTAGTTTGGTAGGCCTTACTATGGTGTATAAGCTACTGATGTTCATTTAAGAAGGATGTGAGTATGCTTTCTTGATTAGCCTTCATGATTTGAGTCAAGTATATTTAAGGTTTAGGATAAGTTCCCTACCAGCTCCTTCCCTCCTGACTGCTTCAATTCTAGGTCCAGCCCTTCCTGGGGCCCCGCAATAGTCACTCTAGATAACATCTCCCCAATGACAACTAATGATGATCAATTCTTGAAAGTTGTAAGCCTACATGCTTTATTTCTTGATTGATCATTGCACACTTACGAGCACCTTAGATTGGTTGGTTTTCACTATGCTGATGGATACACTAGTCATGCTGACGGATACACCATAGGTTGGTTGGTTCTAGCACCTAGGATACACCAGATGTAAGTCTACTTTCTCCTTGAGTTGGCCACCATACACCTATAAGCTTTCTTTCCAAGGCTCAAGATAACGCTTCTAGCAACACCTCCTCTATCACTATATTTGAATCACATCTTTTGACCCCATTTAGACACTACTAGTTATCGGATTGGATAGTTTCCTTTCCTAGTAACCACCCCTGTGGTTGGAGAATTCATCCTGTGGATTTGAAGATTCTCCCTTAGTCCAGTAAATTTGAGATAGGTCAAGGCCGACATAGCCCCTTCTCAGTGTGGTCCCTTGCACACCAACAGGGTCCACTCAAACATATAAACAAAATATATGTTCACTTGTCGATTAGGAGGACACTTAAGCATCTTTTCCCAAGCACATCTATCTAGGTTGTTAGCAAAACTCCTATAGTTGACTACTCTTAAGTTGATATAAGTCCCCAATGACATTCACTTAGTAGTCGCCCCTAAGTCACATTTGATTTATTGTGCTACCAACAGGTCACCCCAGTGGTTGTTCCCTACTTTAGAAGATGTAAGTCTACTACACCTTCTTCCTAGCACAGCCATTGCACACCAAAAGGCAACCCCTTAGGTTGGCTAGCTCTACCCCACGGCCAGTAGACTATCCCTTTGGATTAGTAAATCTGAGATAGGACAAGTTTGATATAGCCCCTTCTCAGTGGGTCCATCACACACTGACATGGTCCATAAATTAAATATATCAAATTTTATTGTGCTCACATCCCTAGCAGATATGCCCTCAATTTGAAATCAAACAAAACCAAACATACCTTATCAAAATCACATGAAATTAAGATAAAATTAATCTCAACTACTTTTGAGTTGACATAAGTCCCTAAAGATTCACTCAAGAGCCTGGTCGGTCGTTTGTGCATTGTGTCATCCAACAGTCACCGGTTGTTCCTTACTTTGGAAGATGTAATTATGATGCCTTCTTCTTAGCATGGTACAAACCTAAGGCAACCCCTTAGCTAGTACCCCACAGTAGACTATCCCTTTGGATTTCTAAACTTGAGGGGTCAAGGATGATATTTCCCCTTCTCGGGTCCAACACACACAAAAAGTCCATACATTAACTCGCAAATTAAACCCTGATTTTCCCTAGTTAAATCACACCTTTCTCTAATGGAGCCCCAAATCATATAAACAAGTCACAAATCAAATTCAAAACCAATTTCCCAATGGAGCCAAATTAAACCAACTCTCCTAATAAAGTCTAAATCAAAGAAATCCAACCAAACTCTTATTCATAGTGGATACATCCCAAACAATATATGAAATCAAACTCAAATCCCAAACCCCATCGGATAGCTCAACTCCCTAGTGGAAGGTTCAAATACCATCCCCAACTGACGAGCCCATATCTTTAGCACATATGCCTCCACATCAATTAAAACAAAATAATTAAAGTTTATTCAATCTTAATCCCTAGTGGATTATATATTCTTATCCCCAATAGAACTTCCTTCCATAAATCATATAATCAAATCAAATTCAAGCCTTATCCCCAGCAGATTTTCTTCTTCTATGCCCTCGATGTAGACCCCTCACATGTCATGTCCAATGCATGTGTGATCCCCTAGTAGATCTCCCTCCATGTCCTTGACATAGAATTCTCATCAAATCTTATTTCTTCTCTTATGCACAATTTTAATACTTCAACCAAAAGCCTAACAATGTATTCGTTCAAATTACATCATCTTAACATTGTAATCAATATTTTATGATTTCTGATGGTGCAAGCTCAAACTAACTATACAATATCATGCTAAAAATATTATATTATGAATTAACACACTATATTATATTATATAATATATTATCTAACATTACACCTCATTAGAATCACTTAAAAGGATCAAATAACAAAATTTTCTCAAAATATGAATAATGTTCATTTTGGATGTAAAATTGTTATTTTTCTATTAGAAATGGTACAAAATAGCATAATTTGATGTTGCTTCGGGTGTGTGCCATCAATTTGGCCAAATTCTTCCATCTCAACCTTCAAATTAATATTTTTGTGAGTTTTGACCCAATGTATTATAACAGAAGTAAAACATACTAAAATGTACATTATATTTTAACGTGCTTTTATATAATATATTATCTTACATTACACTTTAAAATGAATCACTTTAAGCAAAGAATTTATAAAATTTGATTGAAAAATGACCTTTTTTATGCAAAATTCCATTCTTTTGATTAAATGACACAACTTAGCACACCCCCAATGAAGTTCCCTAAAGCTTACCTTAAATTTAGCCAAATCCCATCATCTCAGCCTATAAATTAGTATTTTTATGAATTATACAAATACAAACTCTTCTACATCATACTATAACAAACTAAATTATGCTAAACAAAAAGTAGTAATAATACATAGTATGCTATAATGATGATGCTACACTATGTTATGGCATCCTATATTATAATAAACTATAACATGTTATATTATATTATATTGCATATCACATCACAAGGGATTGGATAAAAAAATCATAAAATTAGTCTAAACAATAAAAAACTATATATTTTAATCGTATCACTTACATATTTTAAGGTGAAACAATACATTATGATGCCATACTCTACATATTATTAATTTGGCTAAATTCCACCATTTTAAAGGCTAAATCAACATTTTTATAAATAATGCTAGTGTAGGCTTGACTGCATGATTGTAAAATACTAAAAGAATTTAAAATGCTTAGAACAATAAATTATGATATATGATGTTATACTATGCTACAACATGTAATATTTATTTTGAACATAAAATCTTAGTTTTTTTTAGTACAAGTGGCATAGCACACCTTTGGTACTACAACCTAATTCCCACATCAAATTTAACAAATTTCATCATCTTATTTTTAAATTAATATTTTAATGATTTATATTAATATAGACTATAGGACATAATACCATAATAACATTTTCAAAACATCTTATAACTTCCAAAAAAACATCACTACATGCTCAAATATATGATGCTACATTATACTATAATATATGGTATTATAATATGTTAGGTTAGGGTATTCAAATCTCTAGTTTGATGGAAAGTGTCTTGAAGACATTTTCTTTAGCTATGCTAGATTAGGTCATTCTTTAGATCTACACCTAATGACATCTTTATTCAAGGTTTAGGTTTAGGGTTAATTTAGGGTTTTGGTTTAGTGATTATTTTGGCTTTTAGGGTTAGTTTAGAGTATAGGGTTTAGGGTTTAGTGTTTAGGGTTTAGGGTTGTAGGTTTTAGGGTTTAGGGTGTAGGGTTATATGGTTTAGGGTTTAGGGTTTAAGGTTTTAGGGTTTGAGTTTTAGGGTTTAGGGTTTAGGTTTAGGTTTGTGGTTTAGTTTAGGGTTTATGTTTAGGGTTTAGGGTTTTTTAGTGTTTAGGGTTTAGGGATGGTAGATTTTAGGTTTTAGGGTTTAGGGGTTAGTGTTTAAGTTTTATTTTAGGGTTTAAGTTTTAGTTTAGTTTAGGTTTGTGGTTTAAGATTTTTTAATAGATAACAAATTCATATTCAATATTTCTTTTTTTTCAATTTCATCAACTAAGTAGTACACCAAGCTTTCTAAAATACAAGTGACATAGATCAAAAAAACACCCATAGAGAAAATCAAAACCCTACATAAGTAGAACCATCGTTAGAAGACACTATTCCATAAGCAGGATTGACCTTCTTTAGTTTCTCCAGTTCCCATGAACCACCCCTCTCTAGTAGTGATCCCATCATATCCCCTATCTCTTCCTCTGCCATAACCATAGCCGTAACCTCCTTCGCTCCTCCCACCTCCATAACCACCACTACTCTGATAATTTTTTTTGTTTAGGTTTTAAGTTTTTTTTAGATTTTATTTTTAAGTTTAGGTTTAGGTTTATTTTTATTTTATTTTATTTTATTTAGGTTTTTATTTAGGTTTAGTTTACTTTGGTTTTAGGTTTAGGTTTAGGTTTTATTTATTTTAGTTTAGTTTATTTTAGTTTAAGTTTAGGTTTATTTTATTTAATTTTTCTTATTTTTATTTTAGGTTTAGATTTTTTAGTTTAGGATTTAGGTTTTATTTTTATTTATTTAGGTTTTCTTTAATTTATTTTAGGTATAGGTTTTTTTAGTTTTATTTTTATTTGGTATTTTTTACTTTAATTTATTTATTTTTAGGTTTATTTTATTTATTTAGTTGATTTATTTATTATATTTATTTTATTTTATTTTTTAGGTTTAGATTTTAGTTTAGGTTTATTTATCTATTTAGAGGTTTTATTTATTCTTAGGTCTTAGATAGAGGTTTAGGTCTTTGGGGCCTGTGGCCCAGGCCCAGGGCTATGTTTAGGTTTTATTGGGTCAGCCTAGAGCCCAGGGCCCAGGATCTGCTGGCCTGGGGTGGTGGCCTCAGGTGGCCCAGGAGGGTGAGCCTGTGGCCCAGTGGTCAGTAGGGCACAGGCATGTTTATGGTTTTAGGTTATCAGCCTAGACTAGGCTCTGTGGTTTAGGGTGGCCTAGGGCCCAGGTTTAGTTTAGGGCCTGGGCCAGGGTTGGTAGGGTCATTGTGGTCATTTAGCCTAGGCCTAGTTTGGGCCTAGGGGGTGAGGATTAGATTAGGTTATTTTAATTTTATTATATTTTATTTATTTTTAAATTAAGCAAACCACTAAGTTTTTATTTTATTTATTTATTTATTTTAGTTATTTATTATTTTAGTTTAGTTTGTTTATTTTAGGTTTATTTATTTTAGTTTAGGTTTTGATTTTAGTTTATTTTGGTTTAGGTTTAAGTTTATTTTAGTTTTATTTATTTTATTTTATTTAGGTTTATGTTTTAATTTTACATTTACCATGATTTTATTTTTATAGTTTTAGGTTTTAGGTTTTAGGTTTATTCTTTGGTTTTATTTTTTAGTTTAGGTTTAGGTTTATTTGAGGGTTTAGGATTTTATTTAGTTTTTATTTTATTTTATTTTAAGTTAAGTTTTTATTTTATTTAAGTTTTTTATTTTTTTATTTTAGTTTTGGTTTTTATCTATTTTATCTTAGTTTAATTTTTATTTTTTGTTTCATTTTCTTCTTAGATTTAGGTTTAGCTTTAGGTTTCGGTTTAGCATTATATTTTATTGTATTTTTTATTTTATTTTGGTTTAGGTTGTTTATTTATTTTATTTTTAGGTTTTATTTTGCTTAGGTTTAAGTTTAGGTTTAGGTTTGGGTTTGGTCTAGTTTAGGGTTTAAGGTTTAGGGTTTAGGGTTTAGGTTTTAAGGTTTCAATTTTAGGGTTTATGGTTTTTGGGTTTAAAGCTTAGGGTTTAGGATTTTTAGGATT
Organism: Cymbidium sinense; assembly: GCA_021442155.1. Classification (NCBI taxonomy): domain Eukaryota; kingdom Viridiplantae; phylum Streptophyta; class Magnoliopsida; order Asparagales; family Orchidaceae; genus Cymbidium; species Cymbidium sinense. The sequence continues at coordinate 76,722,366 of CM038214.1, forward strand.
TAGGGTTTTGAGTTGTAGGTTTAGTGTCAGGTTTACAATTTATTTTAGGTTAGTTTTAGGTTTTTTTAGAAAACAAATTACAAACTGGTTGGTTTAGATTTATTTAGTTTATTTTTTTCTTTATTTTAGTTTATTTTATTTTTAATTTTATTTTTTGGTATATTTTATTTTTATTATTTATTTATTTTAGTTTATTTTTAGGTTAGTTTAGGTTTATGTTTATTTTTTTGGTTTAGGTTTTATTTATTTATAGTTTAAGTTTAGTTTTTTTTTTTAGGTTTAGGTTTTAGGTTTTATTTTAGGTTTATTTTTAGGTTTTATTTTTTTAGTTTAGTTTAGTTTATTTTAATTACTTTATTTTATTTAGTTAGTTTTAAGTTTAGTTTAGGTTTTATTTATTTTAGTTTAATTTATTTTAGTTTGGTTTAGTTTATTTTATTTTGTTTATTTTATTTTATTTTAGTTAATTTAATTTTAGTTTTGGTTTTATTTTATTTATTTTATGTTTTATTTTAGGTTTATTTTTTTTTATTTATTTAGGTTTAGGTTTTATTTAATTTTATTTTATTTAATTTTAGGTTTATTTTATTTTTTAATTTAAGTTTAGTTTTTATTTTTAGGTTTTTATTCTTTATTTTATTTTTTTTAGTCCATTTTATTTTTTTATTAGTTTATTTTTATTTTAATTTATTTTATTTAGATTATAGTTTAGTTTTTTATTTTATTTTATCTTTATTTTTAGGTTAGTTTATTTACTTATTTTATTTAGGTTTTATTTACTTTAGGTTTAGGTTTTGTATGGCTCAGGGTAAGCCCAGTGGCCTGGTAGAGTTTAGTGGCTAGTGAAAGATAGCCTGGGTGGTGGCCTGTGGTTTAGGCCTGTGGCTCAGTTAGGGAGTGTAGGGCCCAGGTCTGGTGTCAACCCGTGGATCAGGGTCAGAGGCTCAGTGATCAGGGGCTCATGATGGCCTCAGGGCATGGTTTTGGGTAGAGTGTGGGCCCAGGTCAGTAGCCCAGGAGCCTGTGGCTCAGTGGCCTAGGGCCTGGCCTACCCAGCACTAGGATAGTTTAGGGTTTAGGGTCCTGTAGGCTCTGTTTAGGGCCTAGTGCCTCATTTTAGGCTCAGGGTTTTTTGCAAAAATAATTTAAGAAACCAAGAGTTTAGTATTTATTTATTTTATTTAATATTTAGTATATTTTATATTTTATTTAGTTTATTTTATTTATTTAGTTTAGGATTTTATTTTAGTTTAGGTTTATGTTTATTTTTAGTTTAGTTTTCATGGTTTATATATATTATTGAGGTTTATTTATTTTATTTTACTTTTTAGGTTTTAGATTTTATTTTAGGTTTATTTTTTGTGTTTATAGTTTAGTTTAGGTTTATTTAATTTTAGTTTATTTTATTTTATTTAGTTTAGGGTTTAGTTTAGTTTATTTTAGGTTTAGGTTTAGGTTTTATTTATTTTAAGAATAGGTTTATTTTATTATTTTTGGTTTAGTTTAGTTTTGGTTTTATTTTTAGGTTTTGGTTTTATTTAGCTTTATTTTATTTTATTTTAGATTTATTTTATTTTATTTTACATTTATTTTTTTTATTTAGTTTTTATTTTGGTTTATTTTATTTTATCTATAGGTATTTATTTATTTTAGTTTAGTTTATTTTAGGTTTTAATTTATTTATTTTTAGTTTTATTTTATTTTATTATTTTATTTTTACATTTAGGTTTAAGTTTAGGTTTTATTTAATTTATTTAATTTATTTATTTATTTTATTTTAGTTTAGTTTTTTAGTGGTCAGTGGGGTGGTAGGGTTTGGAGGGTTTGTAGGTTTAGGTGGAGGGCTCAGTTTTAGGTTTAGGGTTTATAGTAGTGGTTTAGGGAGGGTGGGTAGGGTTTAGGGTGGAGTTGTGGTCAGGTTTAGGGTGGGTAGGTTTTTAGACTTAGTAGAGTTGAGTAAGTAGGTTTATGTTTATTTAGTTTATTTATTTATTTATTTTATTTTATTTAGGTTCATTTTTATTTTATTTAGTTTAGTTTATTTATGGGATATTTATACTCATAATGATGGTGAAATAGATGGAGAAAGTAGAATTCATGGAGGAAGTGGAGGAACGATCCGCCATTGTGTGATAAAAGTACCACTTAAACTTAAGGAAAAATTTTATAAGATGGTGGTAAGACCTACAATGATTTATGCTACAAAATGTTGGCCAATAAAAGAGAAGCATGAGACTAAGTTAAGTGTTGCAAAGATGAGGATGCTCAGGTGGATGAGTGGCTTTACTCTTAGAGATAAAATGTGAAATTTGAATGTTCGAGAAAAAGTTGGAGTAGCTCCAATGGTAGATAAAATTAGAGAGAGTGGCTTTAGATGGTTTGGCCACATAAAATGTCGGTCGTCCAATGACCGATTAGTAGAGTAGATGCATTTGATTTGCCTTATGTTAAGAAAGGTAGATGTAGACCTAAAAAGACATGGTTAAGATGTATAAAAAATGACCTTAGTATACATGAATTGAGTGATAATTAGACACATAATAGGACACAACGGAGACGAAGGATTCATGTAGTGACCCACCAGTGGGATAAAGGTTTGTTGTTATTTATTTTATCTAGTTTATTAATTTTTTTTTAGGTTTTTATTTTAGTTTTTAGGTTTAGGTTTAGTTTAATTTGATTTTTAGTTTAGTTATATTTTTATTTTTAGGTTTAGGTTTTATTTTTTTTTAGGTTTAGGTTTAAGTTTTATTTTATTTTTTAGGTTGGGTTTTAGGTTTATTTTATTTTATTTTTTTTGTTTTGTTTAGTTTAGGAGTTTATTTTAGCTTATTTATTTATTTAGGGTTTATTTTAGGTTTAGTTTATTTAGGTTTAAGTTTAGTATTTATTTATATTAGTTTAGTTTTTTAGATTAGGTTTTTTTATTTTATTTTATTTTAGGTTTAGGTTTTCTTTTTAGTTTAGGGCAGGTTTTATTATTTTATTTATTTTTTTAGGTTTATTTCTAGGTTAGATTTTATTTAATTTTATTTTATTTTAATTTAGGTTTATCTTATTTTAATTTTAGGTTTTTTTAGTTTATTTAGGTTTTATTTTAGTTTAGTTTACATTTTTTAGTTTAGGTTTAGGTTTTATTTTATTATTTTATTTTATTTTGGTTTATGTTTTAATTTTTTTTTTAGGTTTTTAGTCAGTTTAGGTTTTAGCTTTTTTTAGGTTTGTGGTTTAGGGTTTAGTGATTTAGTGAGGGTTTAGGTTTAGGTTTAGGGTGGGTTAGTTTAGGTTTAGGGTAGGTGAGTGTTTAGGTTTAGTGAGGTTTGGATTTAGAGCCAGGGTTTAGAGTTTAGGTTTTGGTTTAGTTTAGTGTGGTAGGGGTTTAGGGTTTAGGGTTTTGGTTTAGGGGTTTAGGTCTAAGATTCATGTTTAGTTTAGGGTTTAGGGTTTAAGGTTTTTTAATAGAGAACAAATTATTCAACATTTCTTCTTTTCATTTCAACCAAGTAACACACCAAGTTTTCTAAGACATACGTGACAACATAGATAAAAAATGAGCACGATAGAGCAAATCAAAATCCCTAGATATAGATAAAAAAATGAGTACTTATAGAGCAAATCAAAATCCCTAGATAAGTAGAACCATCTCTACTGTAATGATAGTTCCATAAGCAGCAGATCGGATCAGCCATTCTTTAGTTTCTCCAGTTCCCATCAAAACCACCCCGACCTCTCGAGTAGCAGGATCCCCCATCATATCACCGATCTCTCCCTCTACCACCACCATAGTTGTATCCTCTGTCGCTTCTCCCGCCTCCATAACCACAACTACTCCGACCACCACCTCCATATCCACGAGCACCTCCAGATCTATGACCACCACTATGATAACCATCGCCTCCGCATTCGCCTCCACCTCCAGATCTTGACTGAGCCGAATGGATGATGATGTTCCTGTCATCAAGGTTTTGCCCATTCTTAGGGTTTAAGTTCATTAGGTTTTAGAGTTTAAGTTTATTTTTTAATTTATTTAGTTACTATAGGAATAGGTTTAGGGTTTGGGATTTAGGGTTTAAGGTTTAGGGTTTAGGGTTTTAGGTTTAATGCTTTTAGGGTTTAGGGTTTAAGGTTTAGGGTTAGGGTTTAGATTTTAGGGTTTAGGGTTCTTTAGGGATTATGGTTTAAGGTTGTAGGTTTAGGGTTTAGGGTTTAGGATTTAGGGTTTATAGTTTTTTTTATTTAAGTAAACTGGTAGGTATAGGTTTATTTAGTTTACTTAATTTATTTTTTACTTATTTTAGTTTATTTTATTTATTATTTTTATTTTGGCTTATTTTTTAGTTTAATTTAGTTTTGTTTTTTTATTTTAGGTTTATTTATTTTAGTTTAGGTTTTTTATTTTAGTTTATTTTTAAAGTTTTGGTTTAGGTTTAGGTTTATTTTTTAGTTTATTTTTAAGTTTAGGTTTTTTTTATTTTATATTTTAGGTTTAGGTTTTAGGTTTTTATTTTAGGTTTATTTTTGGGTTTTATTTTTTAGTTTAGGTTTAGGTTTAATTTTAGTTTAATTTATTTTATTTAGTTTAGGTTTAGGTTTTACTTACCTGAGTTTAGTTTTAGGTTTATTTTATTTTGTTTATTGTATTTTTGTTATAGGTTTAGTTTCTTTTAGTTTAGGATTTAGGTTTTATTTTTTATATCTTTTCAGGTTTTTTTAAGGTATATTTTTTAGATTTAGGTTTTATTTGGTTATTATTTTATTTTATTTTAGTTTATTATTTTTATTTTATGTTTAGTTTTAATTTCATTTAGGTCTTTTATTCTTAGGTTTATTTTATTTTAGTTTAGTTTAGGTATTTATTTATTTTAGTTTAGTTTATTTTATTAATTTTTATTTTATTTTAGGTTTAGGTAGGTTTTAGTTTATTTTATTTATATACATTTTTAAATTTTCTCATGTCCAGATATTTTTTTTATTTTATTTTAGGTTTATTTAGGTCAGTTAGGGCACAGTGGTAGGCCCAGGCTTTGGTTTATGGTCTATTTAGTTTAGGGTATGTGAGCCTAGGTTTTAGGTGAGTTGTGGCCCAGGCTCAGCAGGTGTGGTAGGTCAGGGCCTGTGGCTCAGGTCTGGGGGGTCAGGTGTTAGGCCCAGGATAAGTTGAGCCAGTTGGAGTTTAGTTTAAAGTGTGGCCTGGGTCAGGATCTAGGTCTCTTGCCAAGAGGGTAGTATCCAGATGATTTATTTAGTTTATTTTATTTTTTATTTTTTATTTTTATGTAGGTTTATTTCTTTTTTTTAGTTTTATTTATTTATTTCAGGTTTACTTATTTTAGTTTAGGTTTTTTATTTTAGTATATTTTTAAGGTTTAGGTTTAGGTTTTATTTTTTTATTCTTAGGTTTAGGTTTAGGTTTTTATTTAATTTTTTACGTTTAGGTTTTATGTTTTTATTTTAGGTTTATTTTTAGGTTTTTATTTTTAGTTTAGATTTAGGTTTATTTTTAGTTTACTTTATTTTTTTTAGTTTAGGGTTTAGGTTTAGTTTATTTTAGGTTTAGGTTTATGTTTTATTTATTTGAGTTTAGTTTATTTTAGTTTAGGTTTATGTTTATTTTATTAAGATTATTTTAGGTTTAGGTTTTTTTATTTATTCATTTTTAGGTTTTAGTTTTTATTTATTTTATTTTTTTTTTTTTTTTTACATTATTTTTTTTAGCTTAGTTTTTTATTTGTTTTAGGTTTTTTATTTTTAGGTTTATTTTATTTTATTTTAGTTTTAGCTTTTATTTATTTTATTTTATTTTAGTTTTCTTTATTTTATATTTTATTTTTTAGGTTTAGGTTTAGGTTTTAGTTTGGGTTTTATTGTATTTTATTTTTATATTTTATTTATGTTTAGTGTTGTTATTTATTTTATTTTAAGTTTTATTTATTTAGTTTTTAGGGTTTCAGTGGTTTAGGTTTAGGGTTTGTATGGGTATAGGGTTTAGGGCTGTGTGGTTGGTGTTTTAAGGCCTAGGAGTTTGGGGTTTTAGGTTTAGGGTTTTAGGGTTTTAGGGTTTAGGTTTAGGTTTGGGTTTTATTTATTTGTTTTATTATTTTATTATTTTTTTAAATTAAGTAAATGGTATGTTTAGGTTTATTCTTATTTTTATTTACTTTAGTTTATTTTATTTTTTATTTTTTTATTTAGGTTTTATTTTTTATTTAGTTTAATTTATTTATTTTAGGTTTATTTAATTTAGTTTAATTTTAGGTTTAGGTTTAGGATTATATGGGGACACTTAAAGAACACAAATAAAATATTTTAAAAAGCACAAGAGCTTAGAATTTGGGATATTCATAAGGAAGCTAATGTTATGTGGGAAAAGTATCATGTGAAATTAAGCTAAAAAATGTTTTGGAGAATCAAAAGAAAAGCTTTTAATAAAAATAGTTGGTGGTATGTCGAGTTTGCAAGAAAAGATAAGAAATAAGAAGCATTGTTATAAAACCAGGTTTAGATGTAAAACTTGGAGAATTGGAAAAGATATAAAGTGGCTCAGAGATTCTAAGAAAGTACTATGATGCAAAAAATTTAGCTTTTAGTGATTTATATGATAGATTACATACCAAAGAAGGTGAAAGATGTATGTATAAGTTAGCCAACCAAAGAGATAGGAGATGTAAAGACCTAGTTCAAGTGAGGTGTATTAAGGATGAAAATAATAAATTGCTTTTCTTAAAAAAGGATATTGAAAATAGTGGATGAAGTATTTTCATAAACTTTTCAATGAGGGATCTGAAAATACGATTGACTTTAGCAACTTTAATATCCTAAACAAAAATAGAGAATTTTATTTTTATCATCATATTAGTAAATATGAAGTTAGAGAAGCTTTAAAGAAAATGAAATGTGGAAAAATAGTAGGACCTAATGATATTCCAATAGAAGTGTGGAAATGTTTAGGAGATCAAGGAATTTTTTTTCCTTACAAATTTTTTAATGTTATTTTAAAGACTAAAAAGATGCCAGATGAGTGGAGAAAGAGTTTGTTGGTTCCTATATTTAAGAATAAAGGTCATGCATAAGAGTGCGCAAATTATAGAGGAATTAAGTTAATGTGTCATACATTAAAGTTATGGGAGAGAGTAATTGAGCATAGGTTATAATATGATACAAAAGTTTCTCACAATCAATTTGGTTTCATGCTAGGTAGATCTACCATGGATGCTATACATTTTTAAGAGGTTTGATGGAGAAGTATAGAGAAAGTAAGGAGGATCTACATATGATATTTATTGATTTAGAGATAGCTTATGATAAAGTTTCAAGAGATGTTCTTTGGAGAGTTCTAGAATAGAAAGGAGGAATATTGGTTATATTCAAGTCATTAAGGATATGTATACTAGAGCTATTACTTGTGTCCAAAGAAGGAGGATTGACAAAATATTTTCTTATTTCAGTTGGATTACATTAAGGATAAGCTTTAAGCCCTTATCTTTGTTGCTTTGGTTATGGATGTTCTTACTAGGAACTTACAGGAAGATGTACCTTGGTGTATGTTTTTTGCTGATGACATTCTTCTTGTTGATAAGACTAGAGAAGGAGTCCAAAAGAAACTTGAATTATGGAGGTCAACATTAGAGTCTAATGATTTTCATTTATGTAGATCTAAAACTGAATATATGGAGTGTTATTTTAGTTGTAGAAGTTCTAGTGGAAGTGTTGTGACATTAGGTGAACAAGTCATTAATAAAGTGAGCGATTCAGATATTAGGCTCTATTGTTCAAAATGATGGTGAAATAGATGGAGATGTTATTAGTAGAATTCAAGTTGGATGGTTGAAGTGGAGGAATGCATCTGGCCTATTGTGTGATCGAAAAGTTCCACTTAAACTTAAGGGAAAATTTTATAAGATGGTGGTAAGACATGCAATGACTTATGGTGAATGTTGGCCAATAAAATCAAGCATAAGACTAAGTTAAGAGTTACAGAGATGAGGATGCTTAGGTGGATGAGTGGCTTTACTCTTAGAGATAAAATGCGAAATGAGTATGTTTAAGAAAAGTTAGAGTAGCTCCAATGGAAAAAAAAGATTAGAGAGAGTCACCTTAGATGGTTTGGCCACATAAAGCCATCCATCCATGACCCGTAGGAGAGTAGATGCATTAGATTTGCCTTATGTTAAGAAAAAGTTAGAGGTAGACCTAAAAAGACTTTGTTAAGATGTATAAAAAATGACCTTAGTATACTTGAATTAAATGAGAATTTGACACATAAAAAATGACCTTAGTATACTTGAATTAAATGAGTATGTTCGAGAAAAAGTTGGAGTAGCTCTAGTGACAGATAAGATTAGAGAGAGTCGCCTTAGATGGTTTGGCCACATAAAGCGCCATCCGTCCTGACCGTAGAGAGTAGATGCATTAGATTTGCCTTATGTTAAGAAAAAGTTAGAGGTAGACCTAAAAAGACTTTGTTAAGATGTATAAAAAATGACCTTAATATACTTGAATTAAATGAGAATTTTACACATAATAGGACACAATGGAGATGAAGGATTCATGTAATCGACCCCACTTAGTAGGATAAAGGAATCTTGTTGTTGTTGTTGTTGTTATTGTTGTTGTTGTTTAAGTTTAGGTTTATTTTTTTAGTTTAGTTTATTTTTTATTTATTTTATTTTTATTTAGGTTTATTTTATCTTTATTTAGTTTAGTTTATTGATTTTAGGTTTATTTATTTTATTTTTTAGTTTAGTTATATTTTATTTTTATTTTAAGTTTAGGTTTTAGTTTTTATTTTAGGTTTAAGTTTAAGTTTTATTTTATTTTTTTTTAGGTTTATGTTTAGGTTTTAGTTTAGTAATATTTTAGTTTAGTTTAGGTTTATTTTAGTTTATATTTATTTATATTTTAGTAGGTTTAGGTTTATTTTATCTTAGGTTTAGCTTTATTTATTTTAGTTTAGTTTATTTAGTCAGTTTATATTTTATTTTAAGTTTAAGTTTTAGGGTATGTTTATTTTCTTTATTTTAGGTCATTTTGGTCGATCTTAGGTCCTTTATATTTTTTTTATTTAGGTTTAGATCTTATCTTTACTCTTTATTTTAGTTTAGTATTAAATCTTAGCCTAGTCTTATCTTTATTATTTAGCTCAGGCACGTGCCCAAGCCTTGGGCTCAGGGCCCAGGGCTCAGGCTCAGTTTAGGGCCCAGGGCTCAGCCCAGAGTGGTTGTGGCTGGGCTCAGGGCTCAGAGTTTTGGGGTCATCAGAGTGTCAGATGGCCAGGGCTCAGCCTCATGGCTCAGTCTTTGCTGTGCAGGCTCAGTGGTCAGTCAGGGCCTTGGTCAGGGTCCCATTCTGGCCCATGCCTTTAGGGTAGGGTCATCTGAGTGGTCTTGGTATTATTTTTATTTCAGGCTCAGTGGCCTGGGGTAAGGTCAGGCCCAGGATGTGCCCAGGGTTTAGGGTTATTCAGGGGCTCAGGGCCTGTGGATCTGATTTTCAGGTTTAGGGCTCTAAAAGCAAACCGACAGTTTATGTTTTATTAATTTATTATTTATTTATTCAGCATTATTTTCCATTTATTTAGTTTATCTATTTATCTTAAGCCATTTATTACGCTCAGTTTATAGGTCCAGTTTTATTTATCTTTTTATCTTGGCTTATTTAGCCTAGGCTCAGTAGGTTTATATGGTTAATAATGCCTGTGAGCCCAGGTGTGGCCCAGTGCCTAGAGAGATCATGATCTTGGGTAGGTATATCAGTGGCAGGGTTTTTGCCAAGATAGGTTTTGGGCCCATTTAGGTCAAGGCCTCTCAGATTTTAGTGGGATTTGGCTACATGGTGTGTTTTTAGTGTTTAGGATTAAGGGCCTAAGATTAAGGTCCTGGGTTTAGGGCCAGTGTGTTAGGGTCAAGTTTAGGCCTAGAGCTCAGGTTTAGGGTTTTGCCTTTTAGTGTCAGGGCCTGAGCCTGTTTAGGAGGCCTGTAGCCAGACTGTGGGTTTAGAGCTCAGGCTCAGGATTTAGAGTCAGTAGGTCACGATTTAGGTTTTAAAAAAATTACAAAACTATATGTTTAGTTTATTTAGTTTTATTTATTTTATTTCTTTAGGTTTATTTTTTATTTTATTTTAGTTTAATTTATTTATTTTATGTATTTATTTATTTTAGGTTTTATTTTTGTTTATATGTTTATTAGGTTGAATTTAATTTATTTTAGTTTGGTTTTTTTTTAGTTTAGGGTTTATGTCTTATTTTATTTATTTTAGGTTTATTTTTAGGTTTAGGTTTTAATTAGTTTTATTTTATTTTATTTTAGGTTTGTTTTATTTTATTTTACATTTGGGTTTTAATTTTGGAGTTGTGGTTTAGGGTTTATGGTGTAGGCGTTAGGGTTTAGGGTTTTAGGTTTTAAGGTTTAGGGTTAAGGGGTTTATGTTTTTTATATTTGTTTTCATTATTTTTATTTTTTTTGAAATTAAGTAAATTGATAGGTTTAGGTTTATTTAATTTATTTTTTATTTAATTTTGTTTATTTTATTTTTTATTTTAATTTAGATTTATTTTAGTTTTATTTTTTAGTTTTATTTATTTTAGGTTTATTTGTTTTAGTTTATTTTTAGGTTTAAGTTTATTTCTTAGTTTAGTTTTATTTTTTTTTATTTTATTTTCATTTTAGTTTATTTTATTTTTATTTCATTTAGTTTATTGATTTTAGGTTTATTTATTTCCATTTATTTTTTTTTAGGTTTAGTTTAGGTTTAGTTTTTTTTTAGTTTAATTATATTTTATTTTCTTTTAGGTTTAGGATTTAATTTTTTATTTTTAGATTTAGGTTTAGGTTTTATTTTATTTTTTTTTAGGTTTAGGTTTTAAATTTATTTTTGGTTTATTTTTTATTATTTTAGTTTAGTTTATGTTTATTTTTAGTTTATCTATTTTAATTAGTTTAGGTTTAGGTTTATGTATTTATTTTTTATTTATTTTATTTTAGTTTATTTAGTAGGTTATTTTATTTTATTTTAGGTTTTAGTTTAGTTAGGTTTATTTTTTTGGTATTTAGGTTTAGGTTTTATTTAATTTTATTTATTATTTTAGGTTTAGTTCTTATTTATGCACACATTTGTATTTTAGTTTAGTTTAGTGTTTATTTTATTTTGTTAGTTTTTTTTTATCTTTAGGTTTTGGTAGGAGGCCCAGGGTTTAGTCCAGTTAGGTGAGGTTTTAGGGTTTTAGAGTTTAGGGTCAAGGTCATGAGCCTAGTAGGTCAGCCTGGTGGCTTTAGGATCTGATGGAGGTTAGTTTGATTAGTTAGGGTTACTATTTAGGGTTTAGGGTTTTTCTTTTTTTGTTTTAGTTTATTTTTTTGGTTTATGTTTAAGTTTATGTTTATTTTTTAGTTTAGTTTTATTTTTTTTATTTTTTACGTTTGGTTTTATTTTTTATTTTTAAGTTTAGGTATTTATTTATTTTTATAGTTTTAGTTTTAGGTTTATATTTTAGGTTTATTTTTTGGTTTTATTTATTATATTTTAGATTTATGTTTATTTTTAGTTAATTTTATTTCATTTAATTTAGGTTTAGGTTTAGGTTTAGTTTATTTTAGGATTAGGCTTAGGTTTTATTTAATTTTATTTAGATTATTTTATTTTGTTTATTTTATTTTTATTTTATGGTTAGGTTTTTTTTAATTTAAGGTTTAGGGTTTTTTATTTATTTTGAGGTTTTATTTTTAGATTTATGTTTTCATTTAGTTTTTTATTTTATATGAGTTTTAGTTTATTTTCTTTCTATTTTATCTTTAGTTTTTATTTTATTTAGGTTTTTTTTATTCTTAGGTGAGTTTATTTTTTTTAGTTTAGTTTTAGGTTTTATTTATTTTATTTTAGTTTATTTTATTATTATTTTATTTTAAGTTTATGTTTAGTAGGTTTTTTATTTTATTTTATTCTTTATTATATTTAGGTTTAGTGTTATTATATTTATTTTATTTTATTTAGTTTTAGGTCAGATTTTAGGTTTGTGGGTTTAGGTTTAGGGTATGGTTTAGGGTTTTAGCTCAGTTTAGGGTTTTATAGGGTTATGGCTTAGGTGGTTTAGTGTTAGGCTTTAGGGTTCAAGGTGGTTTTTGGTTATTTTTTATTTAGTTTTCTTTAAATTTTCTAATATTTTATTTAGTTTAGGTTGATTTTATCTTTTATTTTATGCTTTTTAACTGAAGGTTTTAGGTTTTAGTTTTATTTAGTTTAGGTTTATTTTAAGTTTAGTTTATTTTAGTCTTTATTTTATTTTATCTTTTTTATTTTATTTTATTTTTATTTTACATTTGAGTTTTAGTTTTATTTATGTTTTTATTTTAGGTTTATTTTAATTTTAGTTTAGTTTAGGTTTTATTTATTTTATCTTTTAGTATTTATTTATTTTATTTTATTTTATTTTTAAGTTTAGGAAGATGTTATGTAGGTTTTTTTATTTTATTTTTATTATTTTAGGTTTAGTTTTTTTATTTATTACATTTTTGGTTTATTTTATTTTAGGTTTAGGGTTTAGGCTCTGTCTGGGGTTTGTTTCAGGGTCTCAGTGGTTGTAGGGATTAGAGTTTAGTGCTAGGGTAAATTTGTTTTAGTTTAGTTTTGGGGCCTAAGTTTGTGGGTTTGGGTTTTTTATTTTGGGGTTTTATTTTGTTTTGTTTAGGGTAGTTGGTTCATGTTGTTTAGTGGTTTAGTAGGGATTTAGTGTTTAGGGTTTAGGGTCCAATCGCTTAGGTTTTTTTTAAATTAAATAAATCGGGGTTTATTTATATTTTATTTTTTGGTTTATTTTATTTTTATCTTTTATTTAATTTTATATTTTAGGTTTATTTTAGTTTTATTTAAATTTATTTTAAGTTTATGTCCTGGTTTAGATTTATTTTAGTGAGTCATTTTATTTTATTTTTTTAGTTTTATTTTTATTTTATTTTTAGTTTTAGGTTTTATTTTATTTTCTTTAAGTTTTGGATTAGGTTTTTATTTTAAGTTTATTTTTAGGTTTTATTTTTTTTGGTTTAAGTTTAAATTTATTTTTAGTTTATTTTATTTCATGTTGTTTAGGTTTAGGTTTTATTTATTTTATTAGTTTTATTTTAGTTTAGGAGTTTATTTTATTTTAATTAGTTTATTTTATTTTAGGTTTAGGTTTTTTTTAGTTGGTTTATATTATTTAATTTTAGGTTTTATTGTTAGGTTTTTTAGGTTTAGATTTTATCTAGTATTTATTTTATTTTATACTAAGTTTAATTTATTTTTATTTTACCTTTAGTTTTAATTTTATATAGGATTTTATTTTTATTTAGTTTATTTTTATTTATTTTATTTTAGTTTATTATTATTAGTTTATTTTATTTTATTTTTGGTTTTGGCTTGTTTTAGTTTAGGTTTTATTTTTTTATTTATTTTAGGTTTAAGTTTTATATTTTAAAGTTTTATTTATAGTTTAGTTTCTGGTTTTTTAGCAGCTAGGGTTTAGGTTTAGTGGTTTATGGTTAGGGTGTGGTTTGAGGTAGTCTGATTTAGTTTGGGTTTTATGGTTTTAGGGGCTCAGGTTTAGGGTTTCATAGGGTTTATGGTTTTTTAATTGAGTAAACCAATGGTTTAAGTTTATTTATTTTAGTTTATACATTTATTATTTTATTTTATTATTTTATTTAGTTTTATTTATTTATTTTAGGTTTATTTATTTTTTAAGTTTTATTTTAGTTATTTTTTTTGGGTTTAGGTTTATTTTTAAATGCGTTTTATTTTGTTTTTTATATTTTGTTTAGGTTTTAAGTTTTTTTATTTATTTTAGGTTAATTTTAGGTTTTATTTTTTCTTTGTTTAGGTTATTTTAGTTTATTTTATTTTATTTAGTTTAGGTTTAGGTTTATTTATTTGGTTTAGGTTTAGGTTTTATTTATTTTGGTTTAGTTATTTTAGTTTAGTTTAGGTTTCTTTGATTTTTTATTTTATTTTATTTTAGGTTGAAGTTTTTTCATTTAGGATTTAGATTTTATTTTACTTATTTTAAAGTTTTATTTTAGCTCCACTTTGGTTTAGTTTTAATTTAGTTTTATTTTATTTTAGGTTTATTTTAGGTTTTTATTTTATTTTACATTTAGATTTTATTTTATTTAGATTCTTATTCCAGTTTATTTCATTTTTAGTTTAGTTTTTTTTTACTCTTTATTTTAGTTTAATTTTATTAGTTTTATTTTATTTTTTTAGGTTTAAGTTTAGTTTAGTTTTATTTTATTTATTATTATTTTATTTAGGTTTTTTTATTTTATTTTAAGTTTATTTAGTTTAGTTTAGGTTTTGTTTTTAGGATCTGGCTCAGGATTCTGCCTCAGGGTCAGCTCTCAGGTTTTAGGTCTTAGGTTTTGGCTCAGTGGCCTAGTTTCAGTTCTTAGGTAGCCTGTTTAGGGCCTGGTCCATGGTTTAGTTTAGGCCTAGGGCCCAGATCTTGTACTCAGGCATGGCCCAGGGTCAGCCAGGATCAGAGCCTAGTTAGGTGGCCCAGATCAGTCCTGGGCCCAGCCTCGTGCCTGTGGCCCAGAGTAAGCCTGTGGCCCAGAGGGTGGCTCAGCAGGTCACCTTTAGGTCCTGGCACACCAGTTTTATTTTATTTTATTATCTTTATCTTTAAATCAAATGGTAGTTATGTATTTAATTTATTTTATTTATTTTTATTTATTTTATTTTGATTTAAGTTTATTTTAGTTTATTTAGGTAGGTTTATGTTTAGGTATTTTAGTTTAGTTTATTTTATTTTATTTTAGGTTTAGGCTTATTTATTTAGATTTAGGTTTAGTTTTATTTTATAGGTTATTTTTATTTTTTTAGGTTTTATTTTGTTTATTTAGTTTAATTTTAGTTTATTTTATTTTATTTTAGTTTTTTGTTTTATTTAGTTTATTTTAAGTTTAGGTTTAGGTTTTATTTATTTTAGTTTAATTTAGTTTAGTTTAGTTTAGTTAATTTTATTTTGTTTATTTTGTTTTAGTTTTTTTTTTATTTTAGGTTTTATTATTTATTTATTTTAGGTTTATTTTTAGGTTTAGGTCTCATTTTTATTTTATTTTACATTTTTTGATTTTATATGCTTTTAGGTTTATTTTATTTTATTTTACTTTAGGTTTTATTTATTTTATTTCTTTAGTTTTATTTTTATTTTTATTTTATTTTATTTTTTTTTTTATTTCTTTTGTTTAAATTTTTTTTATTTTATTTTATTTTATTTTTTTTATGTTTATTTTAGTTTATTTTATGTTTTAGGATTTTATGATTTGTGGTTTAAGGTGGGGTTTGTCAGGGTCAAGGTTTTATTTAATTTAGTAGGGCCTGTGGCTCAGGGCTCAGTGTCAGTGGTCCGTGATCAGGGGTTTGGGGTTTAGGATTCCAGGATTGATCAGGGCTCAGGTCTGGGGCCTAGTTTTGTGTTAGTTGGCTCAGGTTTAGGCTAGGTTTAAGGCCTAGCATTTTGGGTTTAGGGTTTTAGGGTTTATGGTCAAGATTTGGGTTTAAGGCCAAGGATTAAAGTATATTTTGCTGTAGGTTTAGTTTAAGGTTTTTAATGGTTGTTTAGGGTTTAGGGTGGATTTGTGGCTCTACTTGGTGTTTGTGGATTTTTTTTAAATTAGCTTGGTAGGTTTAGTACATTTAGTTTATTTTTTATTTTTCTTTAGTTTACTTATTTTTTTATTTTATTTAGTTTAGTTTAATCTATTTTAGGTTTATTTAATTTAGTTTAGGATTTTAGTTTTATTTTAGGTTCTTTAGGTTTAGTTTTTTTTAATGAGTTTTATGTTAATTTTAATTTTAGGCTTATGTCTTATTTTTATTTTATGCCAGGTTTAGGTTATTATTATATTTATAGGTTTAGGTTTTAGGTTTTATTTTAGTTTAAGTTTTATTTTCATTTATTTTATTTAATTTAGGTTTTATTCCAGTTTATTTTAATTTAGTTTAGTTTTATTTATTTTATTTTAGTTTATTTTAGTTTTAAATTTCATTATATTTTAGGTTCAAGTTTAGGTTTTATTTTATTTTATATTTTATTTTATTTTGAGGTTTTTTTAGTTTATTTTTTTAGGTTTTCTTTAGTAGGGTTTAAGGTTTAAGGTAGGATTTTTAGTGTTTAAGGTCTATGTAGGTTTTGCAGGTTTGTTATGGTTTAGCCTGATTTTATTTAGGGTAGGTAGGGTTTTGATTTAATGTTTGTAAGGTTTATGTTTTTTTTTAAAAAAAAGTGAAGTAAACCGCTAGGTTTAGGTTTATTTAGTTTATTATGATTATTTTATAGTTTTATTTAGGTTTATTTTTTTTTTAGTTAGTTTAGTTTATTTATTTTATTTTATTTATTTTAGTTTAGTTTTGTTTTAGTTTATTTTTACATTTAGTTAAGTTATGTTTATTTTTGTTTAGTTTTATTTTTTTATTTTATTTTTAGTTAGGTTTTATTTTTTAATTTTAGGTTTAAGTTTAGGTTTATATTTATTTTAAGTTTAGGTTTTAGGTTTTATTTTAGGTTTATTTTATTTTATTTTAGTTTAGTTTGGTTTATTTTTTAATTTATTTATTTTTTAGGTTAGTTTATTTTAGTTTAGGTTTTATTTATATTTGTTTAGTTTATTTTAGTTTAGGTTTAGGTTTATTATTTTGTTTATTTTATTTTTTATTTTAGGTTTAGGTTTTAGTTTAGGATTTAGGTTTTTTTTATTTATTTAGTTTTATTTTTAGGTTTAGGTTTTATTTTATTTTATTTTAAGTTTATTTTATTTTTATTTTATGTTTAGTTTTTATTTTGTTTAAGTTTTAATTCTTAGGTTGATTTTAGTTTTTAATTTAGTTTAGGTTTTTATTTATTTTATTTTAATCTTTTATTAGTTTTTTTTTTTATTTTTAGGTTTAGTTTTAGTTTTATTTTATTTTTTATATTTTATTAAGGTTTAGGTTTTGTTATATATTTTATGTTTAGGTTTTATTTAGTTTATGTTTAGGTTTTTAGGTTTTTACCATTTAGGGTTTAGGGTTTAGGGTTTAGGCTTTAGGGTTTATGGTTTTTTTTTAATTAAGTAAACTAGTTAGTTTAAGTTTATTTAGTTTATTTTTTATTTATTTTAGTTTATTTTATTTTTTATTTTGATTTATGTTTACTTTTTATTTTTATTTAGTTTTGTTTATTTATTTTAGTTTGTGTTTTCTATTTTTGTTTATTTTTTAGGTTTAGGTTTATTTTTTAGTTCAATTTTATTTTTGTTTTATATTTTTGGTTTAGGTTTTATTTTTATTTTTTTGGTTTAGTTTTATTTTATTTTATTTTATTTTGGTTTAGGTTTTTTTATTTTCAATTTATCTTTAGGTTTTCTTTTTTAGTTTAGGTTTAGGTTTATTTTTAGTTTATTTTATTTTATTTAGTTTAGGGTTTAGGTTTAGGTTTAGCTTTTTTGTATTTTAGTATAGGTTTAGATTTATTTTATTATGTTTATTTTATTTTTATTTTAGGTTTAGTTTTTTTTAGTTTAGGGTTTACGTTTTATTTTTTTTTATGTTTTATTTTTTGGTTTATTTTATGTTTAGATATTTAATTAATTTTATTTTATTTTATTTTAGGTTTATTTTAGTTTATTTTATTTTACGTTAGTTTAGTTTATTTTTTATCTTTATTTTATTTTAGTTTAGTTTATGTTTAAATAATCTTATTTTAGTTTATTTTATAATCTTTATTAATCATATGTAGCTTTAGTTTTAATTAGTTATTTTATTTTATCTTATCACTCAGCCTAGGTTTTATATTATTTTATTTTTGTTATACTTAGTCAGTCTTTGTGGCCCAGTGGCCCAGTAGCCCAGTTTTAGTTTTGGTGGCCCAGGGTCTGGCCCAGTCAGGCCCAGTTTAGGTTGGGGCCATGGCCTGTAGTTTCAGCCTGTCACCAGTGGTTTGGTCAGTCTTGGGCCCAAGATCTCTGCCTGTTTCAGCCAGTGCCTGGTTTAGTGCTTTGGGTCAGCAGTGGTTTAGGTCAGGGCTTTAGTGCCCAGGGGCCCATGATCCAGGGTTTACAGGGCCCAGGCCTGGTGGGCCCCGGCCTAGGTCAGTTATGGCCTGTGGCCAGTGGTTATCTTTTTATTTTGGCCCAGGGCTCAGTGGCCTGTGGCCCAGGTTTAGGCCTTTTTGAGCACAGGCCCAGGGCCCATGGCCTAGGTTTTAGGCCCAGGCCCAGTAGGCTCAGGCAGCAGACTAGTCAGAGTGAGGGCCCAAGGTTTCAGCCAGGAGTTGTTTATTCTTTATCTTACCTTTATTTAAATCAAAAAGGTTAAGGATTTATTTGTTTTTATTTTATCTGATTTGTTTATTTATCTTAGTTTAGGTTTGATCTTAGTTTATTTTTAGGTTTAGTTTTAGTTTATTTTTTGTTAGTTTTATTTTATTTATTTTAGGTTTAGTTTATTTTTTTATTTTAGGTTTAGTTTATTTTAATTTTATTTTTTAGGTTTAGTTTTAGGTTTTTATTTTTTGGTTTATTTTTTACATTTTATTTTTTTTATGTTTAAGTTAATTTTTAGTTTATTTTATTTTATTTAGTTTACGGTTTAGGTTTAGTTTATTTTAGGTTTAGGTTTAGGTTTATTTATTTTAGTTTAATTTATTATAGTTTATGTTTAGGTTTATTTTATTTTTATTTTAGGTTTAGGTTTTTTTTATAGTTTTGGGTTTAGGTTTTATTTTTTGTTTATTTTTAAGTTTTATTTTTAGGTTTATTTTTTAGGTTTAGGTTTTTATTTAGTTACATTCAAGAAGACTTGCACCTAGGGATGACCGAGCGCAACTACCTCTTTACATTATAATGGAAGTTGGTAGATACAGGTTATCCAGTGTTCTAGTTGACCTAAGTGTATCAGTCAACATTATGAGTCTAAGAACCCTTGCCTACTTAAGGATCACATCTCAACCCAAAAAAGAAAAGTTGATGTTGAGAGGATTCAATAAACAAGGAGAGAGCCTTGTGGTGTTTATTTTGGATATATGGGTACCTTTAGATATCGGTACAACATTGTGGTATGATGTACTATCTCAAAGATGGCATCACCCCACAATGGACCTAATCACATAATAATAACGCCAAGGCATGATGGGTCTTCAATGTTTCGAGATTTTTCCCTACTTTACCTCGGATGAATAAAGTAGGGTTTCTATTAAACCAGATTCTTAAGTTCTATGGAGGTAAGCCTAGTTAATTACATCTTAAGAAATGAAATTTCCTAAGAATACTCGCTTAAAGTTGACAATTATCATCTCCAAAGATTTCAAGGTTAGACTATCAAATGATTTGTTGTATTTGGAAAGTCAATTGGGAAACTTCAAGGAGAAGACTTATTTTTGGAATCCAAATGAAATAAGTAGGAAATGCTCATGATACTAGGAAGCCTAGTGAGCATTCCAATTTATCCTATGGTTGGCCTTTATAATTTTGATGTTGAGGAGATTTATATTTTTTGAGTTGAAATTTAATTAGATTACTAAGGCTTATAATCCACTAACACATGGTTGTGAGAATGCCTAAGAGGTGAGGATTTATGCTTATAGCCAAGGAAATAGCTGAACCTAAATCTAGGGAGATTTAGTACGAAGCAAAGCATGATCTAAATCTAAGCAGTGTTGACATAAGGATTTACCTCCACAAGAGAGAATAAATTTCAACTTCCGGACTTATAACCACTGAGTGGTCGCCACTAACCTCCTATGATTTTAAAACCATGTAGTCCGGTCTTATGAATTGCAAGATAGCTAGGGTAGTTATTTAATTAGAAAGAGACAAAAGACTTAAACACACTCACTAAGAGACTAGAGCATGAGTGGTATGAGCATATGACTTAATCTATAGATGAAAAATCTTTTCAAATTTTATTTCATTTTAGACACATTTATTTGAGAGAGGCTTTAGGATTTCTTATGCCTAAATGCATGATGAAATAGGTTATAGGTCAAATCAACTAGAAGATGGTGTTCTCCACCACAAGCGATGCCCTCACAGGTCAAGCATTCCTTTATCATGCAAGGATGTAGATCCTTCATGTTCAAGAGACAAAGAATATACATGCATGATGTGAAACATACAACCATATAGCTAAGGGGTTGCTAAATTTTATCTTATTTATGTCTTAGTTTTATGATGAAGTCATGAGTTGTTTAAAATTTAGTTTGAGTGAGTTGTGTAGAAAAGTTATTTTTATCCTAAGAGCCAAATCATATCCAAGCCACACATTAAAGCATCAATCATTTAAGAAACTATTAAAGGCATGTCGTCCTAATGCATGATGTAAACATAACATCAAATAATTATATAAACTATCATATAAGAAAAAACTATCGGTGCGATCGGGTACCGCCGTATAACCCGAAGAGAGAAAAGATGGGTAGCCGAGCTTTACCTTTATACAACCTAGAATATGAAAGCATAATTATAATTGTATTAAATGTAATGGGGGTCTTCTTTCTTCATATCTCCATTTTTGATTTGGTTACTTCTTTGATTTTGATGGTGCTTGCTTCAAAGGCTTCATAGGGCACCCTAGGACAAAGCTTTCTGGCCATTGCTCATCCTAATCTCTCATAGCACTAATCTTAATTCCTATTGAAAATATTACATTTATGTGGGAAAAGTAAATCTAACTAGACCTACAAAATAGAGGTTAGCTAAATATACATATAATCCTGAGCAGTTGTATTTATAATTTGGACTTAGCATCCTACACATGGGTAACTAAGTCCACCTATCCTAACTTGGATTATGCTTAAGGATTTAAGCAACCTATAAAAAGAGCATTCACATTTACTTTTAGGCAGCCCTTAAGCATAATCCCTTGTAGAAAACATGATTAGGTTAATATTGGCCTATCATCTAGTCTACAAAACATACACCCTAACATCCACTCTAAAATAATACATGATATAACAAAATATACCTAACACCATACACTGTCCTAACTTAGAGCTAGAAGTGGTGACTTAATTCTAATGTGTGTATTAAGGCTTGTGTTGTGAGTCTTGTTAGCCATTATTATTGTCTTTTCTAAGTGCAGAAGGTTTCAATTTAACATGAAAGGTTGATTTCACTTGAAATAGTTTAACTGATTTGAGAATTTTAATTTGTGTTTTCTTTTGTTTCATTTGATTACACTTTGCAACTAAGTGTTATAAAGAGAAGAAAAGAGGATTGCCCTCCTTCATCCCTACCTTAAGTCACTTTCTAAAGTATATTAATTTGATTTAGTTCTCTTTAGTGAATGTCTAGTTAAATGATGTAATCAATGTTTAGTTCACTTTAAATAATCCAAATCAAAATGAAAGGCATCTTAAGATTAATTTAATTCAATTACTACCACATGACATACATTAAATCATTCTTTACCATCACATGTAACATGCATATGATTTAACCCTGAGTGTATCTATACACGCAACATATTTTAACACACTTAAATGATGAATGTATGTGTATGTTTAGAATTTATATTTTATTTGATTGAATTATTTAAACATATTAATTTAAAACTTTATCCAAATTCATAAAAAAGGACATAAGAATGAAATTAAATAGGCATGTGCCATTGTTAAACTAAGGAAGTGAGTTAATCAAATTACCTCCTTGGAGCTAGCTAAAGCCTCGTATTCTCAGGATGTCTAGAGAATTTACCCATTTGCATTCAAACATATGTAAATTTGTATACATGAACAGAAGAAGTAAGCTCCAAATCATATGGCTAATTAATTCAAGTCAATCAGGAATGCATGCAATTTTAATGTAAAATGGGATTTTCATTCACTAATCACATATACATATACAGGTACAAAGATATAGGCAAGTATGTGTTGTTGTTAAACTAGGAAAGTGAGGTAATCAAATGACCACCTTGGGGCTAACTAAAGCCTCAGATTCTGGATGTCTAGATTATATACTTGCTTTTCTTGGACACACATGGATGTATACATAAATGAGGGAAAGAAAACCGTGCAATGATTGTATATTTTTTTATTGAATCATTTATATATATGAATTAAAGCTCTATCCAAATACTAATGTTGAAATACATAAGAATGAAATCAAATAAGTATGTGTTGTTGTTAAACCAAGGAAGCGAGGTAATCAAATGACCTCCTTGAAGCTAGCCAAAGCCTCGTGTTCCCGGGATGTTCGGATTATATATCAATTACCATTCAATCTTATATAAATCAACACATAAATAGAGGAAAGAGAACTCAACATTCATACACTTAAGCTATATGCACATGTATTTCTTATGCATTTATAACTAGCATCATAACACATATTATTATTCATTTATAATGTTTTAAAAAATACATTTGGATTTAATAGTGATAATAGCCACGCTTATATTAAATTAAATAAACACATGCAAGCTTACATAAGAGAAATCCATTTTATTTTACTTGATTTTGAAAAGATGGATGCATGAATTCAATTGACATACCAAATTTAACATGATTGGAAAGAGGACAATCAAATATAAGCATGTGATTCATTCAACCAAACTAGTTCTTCATGATAATCAAATAAAATAAGATTATTTAAAGCAAATCAAAGCTTCTTTATTTGTTAAGATTTGGGATTGATTTGATTTAAAGAGGAGAAGAGCAAACATTATTAGTTATTTTAAACCCATTCCCACATTAGTGATTTGATATAAATTAAGAAAATGTAATTAGGTTGATTTTATGGCTTAATTAAGTTGAACCCTTAATTAGATGAATTAATCATGCTTACCAATGTCACCTTAATGTAATTAACTAAATAATTATGAGCCAATATGATTTGCATGGAAAATAAACTTGCAATGATCCTTGAAAATAAAAGGGGTCTAATGCAATTGGCTCATGATTAATAGTTAATTAGATTAAGGGACTTAATTAATTACTCTTATGATTTTCCCACACATGTGGACTAACCATAATTTGATTAAACTCCTTTAGGTTATTAAACACCTAAAGATCTACCCAATGATTTAAATAATTAAGGTCTGATGTGATTATGATTTCAATTTGTTTAAGTTATTTAATTAACTAGTTAAATCTTAATTAATTTCATTTTAAAAAGGGTGAAATGAACATAGGGAAAGGGGTCCCAACCCTATTCCTTAGTTCACTTACTATTGAACAATGATTAATAAACTTAATTAACTAATTTATTATTGTTCATGGGATTAATTAATCATTAATTAACTTAAAAGAGTAGTTAAGGTTTAATTAGTTAATTAAGTGAGTAATAAAGCCCAAGAACATCATGGGAGGAGAGGTCATCCCATTAAGTTAACCCATAAAAATTTGATTAATTGCTCAAGTAATTAAGGAGTAATTAAGCTAATTAATTTTATTAAACTTTAATTATTCAAATTAGTTAAGATAATTTTAATTAGTTCTCCTCTGAAATAGCATTAAAATGAGTATTTATTTGCATTTTCTATTTCTCTATGATTTTTTATGAGTTTTAGAAGTTTCATCCATTAAAAATGATTAATTAAGCCTAATTAATGCCTACTCTATTGTGTAAGCCGACGCTCACTTTCTATGTGGTACCATGGGAAGGTCTACTTAAAACTTATCTAACTCAGTGTTTATGTGGCAGCGGAGGATGCACTTTCTCATCTGCCATTCGATCTAAGATTGGATGGCTACAATTAATTCCACAGCTTAATAGGATTAAATCAAATCGATCTAAAGAATCTAATCAGGATCGACCATTTTGATCATGTAAAATGGACGGTGTGTGATATAACATCACATGAGTGAGGGAGAATGGAGTCCATCTACCATTGCTCACTTGATCCAAGCTTACCCGAGCTTGGATCAATTCCAAAAGAATCTAAGACATTAATGACATCGATCAGAGAGGATCCAATGATCAAGATCACTCAACATGCAAGTTTTCTTCAAAAAGCACCAACCCATTTTTGTCTAAGGATCAGTTTTGGAAGCATACCTCATCGGAGCTCAAGATCGGTGGCTCAAATAATTGAGGAAGCTTCATCTAGTTGAGATGAAGCCCTATTGAGCAGTAATTGGATCAATTCCTTGATGTTCACTTAAAAGGCCACAAACTGATGATTTGGAGCTCATCTTTGATCAAAGTCCCACCTATGGAACTCAGGAAGCTTGGGAGATGATTTGTTCTTCCTCGACGAGCCCTAGGAAAGGTGCGTGCAAAGTTAATTGGAGTTTGATGGATAAATGAGGAAGTTAGGTCAGAAATGGGAGTTTCCCATTTCAGGATGGATGGGAATGGCATTTTTTGATTGAGGAATGAGCTTGGGAGCTTAGGGAATGGCTCTAGAAACTCTTCTTGGGTAGCTAGGGCTCTAAGAAATGATTTTTTTTATGTTTGAGTGGAAACGAGGGGGTGTATACCCACTTTTATCTTGATCGGATGGTGGGATCAGGTTTGGCTTCTAATGGCCATCCGGCCATCTCACAGAGTCGTGGGTGACAAGGAGGAAGTGAGTTGGCTCGGCTTGGTTAGCTGAAGGTGTGGAGGTGGCTGCCAAGGAGTAATCAAGAGTGGCTTATGGGTTTCAAATGCTTTAATTGGGAGGGTTAGGTGATTTCACCTCCCATGGGTCATGGAAAACCCAACCACCCCTTGGGTCAAGTTGGGCAGTGTCCTAGGCGCCTAGGTAGACCATAGGGAGAGTACCAAGTGGCCAAAGAATGGAAATGACCACTTACATGAGTGATTTATCTCATATGATGTCCTTTACTCAAGGGTAGAATGATCATTTGGCAATGGATTTGATTTGGACAGATTTGAAAAGAGCAAAAAGTGGGTTAGCCCAAATTTCAAGTCAATTGGAGTTGATTAGGTTAGGTTTGGCTAAATTTGACTCATTTAGGCTAGGCCAAGTTCATATGATTATTTAGGATGTTTTGGTTCAATTGGTTTGGTTTAGTTTATCTTAGATATGATTTTGGCTCATTTGAATTCAATTGGGTCAAATGGGTTAAATTGACTAATTTGACCAAATTGGTCAAATTATCAATGGTTGGGTGTTGGTTTGGGTTTAGTTCACCAATTGAAGATGATTGTAGTTTTGGTTTTAATTAATTTGTATTTGGTTTTGATTTAGGCCAACTTGACCCTTTAGGTCAATTTGGGCTAAGTAGGTCAATTGGGTTCAATTGGGTCCAATCATGGCTTTGGTCAAGTTCAATAATCAATTTAGAATGAACTTGAGCAATTGGTTACAATCAATTTGGTTTATATTTTGATTTGACCCAATTTGGTCTTTTAGGTCAATTTCGGTCAACTTGAGAGGGCCAATTGGGTTTGGTTTGACTCAATTAAAGGTCAAATCATTTTCAAATATTGATTTTGATTTGTTATGAATCATTAGTTTCAAAGGATTTGGCTTAGGTTGCAATTTAGCTAGTTTGGGTTCATATGGGTTAAGGGGTTGACTTGGTCAAATGACCAAGTTGACTTAGCTTGACCTAATTTGTGGCAATTGATCAACCTAGGGTGATCAATAATCATGATGGGAGGTTTTGATAGACTTGGTTCAATCCAATTTGGGTAGGATTTGAACTTGGCTCAAATAGGTCAAATTTCCCACTTTGGGTCAAGTGGACTAATTGGATTTAGTTGGCTTAATTTTTGGTTGAGTTTGATTTAGTTGAGTTTATATATGGATTTGGGATTGATATATAAATTCAATTGCAATTAGCTTGGGTTCAAATGGGTTTCAATTTATTTGAACATTTCAAGTCAAAAGGATTAAGCTACTTTGACTTGGGTTGATTTTGAAAATGATTCAAGCTCACAACAAGTTGGTCTTTCCTAGTGCTTTTCAAGTAAGAGAGTTTATAGTTCTAAGGAGATTGATTGCTGTCCATCATAAGATAGGAGGCATGTTTGAACCCACTTGGGAAGGCCCTTTTGCCATAGAGAAGGCCTACCAAGGTGGATCTTATTAGCTTATTAATCATAAGGGAGAGAGCCCAATGTTTCAATGAATGGGCTTTACTTAAAAAAATATTATAAATCTTGTTTGAAAATAATTATCATCATTGAAAATTCCATTTTGAATTCAATCTCTTCCATGTTGAAAGTATTCTTGTTTGCAAATCTGCTTTGATGTGTTTAAGGTAAGTGTAAGAAACCTGAGTGACATTCTATCCTTCCTCAACACAACACAAACACAAACTACACACAATCATATAAAATAAACACAAATCTTTTGTCTTGGGCTCCTCTGAGTTGAGATAACGCCCTCAATGACACTCAATCAGTAGCTGCTCTAGGTTGAGTTGACATGCTACCTGCTAGTGTGTCACCCTAGTGGTCTTCTTGCTTTGGAAGATGTAAGTCTGCTATGCTTTCCTTCTTTACTTGGCAACTACACACCAATGAGTGCCTTATTAGTTTCATAGGCCTTACTGCGTGGCCGATAAGCTACCTCATGTTGGCTTCATTTAAGAGGATGTGAGTCTACTATGCTTTCTTTTTGGATTAGCCTTCGTTCACTGACTCAGTCGATTATATTTGAGGTTTAGGATAAGTCCCCTAGTGGCTCCTTCCCCCCTGACTAGTTCAAGTCTGGGTCTAGTCCTTCCTTGGGGATCCCAGCAGTAGTCGCTAGGTCGATATCATCTCCGAGACACCGACTATCCCAATGATTAGTTCCACTTGGAAAGTTATAAGCCTGAACGCTTTCTTTCCAGATTGATCATTACACGGCGCACCTTTGGTTGGTTGGTTCTAATCTTTGATGTCATCTTTGAGGAATAAATCTTAGGTTGGTTGGTTCTCGCACTTAGGATACAAATAAAATAAATTTCTCAAAATATGAATAATGTTCATTTTGGATGTAAAATTGCTATTTTTCAATTAGAAATGGTACAAAATAGCAAAATTTTGGTGTTATGTGCCGTTAATTTGGCCAAATTCTTCCATCTCAACCTTCAAATTAACATTTTTGTGAGTTTTGACCCAATGTATTATAACAAAAGTAAAATATACTAAAATGTACACATTTAGTAACACCACCACATTCATATATATGTGAAGTTATATTGTTATGTACATTATATTTTAATATGCTTTCATATAATATATTATCTTACATTACACCTTAAAATGAATCACTTTAAGCAAACAATTTATAAAATTTGGTTGAAAAATGAACATTAATTTTGGATGCAAAATTCCATTCTTTTGATTAAATGACACATTATAGCACAGCCCCAATGATGTTCCCTAAAGCTTACCTTAAAGGCCAAATTCCATCATCTCAACCTATAAATTAGTAATTTTATGAATTATACCAGTACAAACTCTACTACGTCATACTATAATAAACTAAAATATGTTATACAACAAGTAGTAATACACAATAGTATACCATAATGCATGATGTTACACTATATTATGGCATCCTATATTATAATACACTATAACATATTATATTATATTATATTACATATCACATCACAAAGGATTTCTTTAGATAAAAAAACATGTCTAAATAATAAAAAACTATATATTTTAGTCGTATCACTTACATATTTTAAATTGAAATAATATATTATGATGCCATGCTCCACTATTATGAATTTGGTCAAATTTCACCATTTTAAAGTCTAAATCAACATTTTTATAAATAATGCTAGTGTAGGCTCGACTGCATAATTACAAAACATTAAAAGAATTTAAAATGTGCAAAATAATATATTATGATATATGATGTTATACTATGCTACAACATATAATATTAATGTAGAACATAAAATCTTACATTTTATACTAAAAGTGGCATAACACACCTTTGGTACTACAACCTAAATCCCACTTGAAATTTAACAAATTTCATCATCTAATTTTTTAAATCAATATTTTTATGATTTATATAAATATAGATTATAGGGCACAATACCATAATCTAATAAAACATTTCAAAACATCTTATAGCATCCAAAAACACATCACTATGTGCTCAAATATATGATGTTACATTATACTATAATACATGGTACTATAATATGATTTAGTGTTAGGGTTTAGGGTATTCAAATCTCTAACAGTTAAGGAAATTCTCTTGAAGACATTTTCTTTAGCTACCATAACTATGTTAGGATTAGGTCATTCTTTAGATCTACTCCTAATGACATCTTTATTCAAGGTTTAGAGTTTAGGGTTTAGGGTTTAGGTTGGGGTTTATGGCTTAGGGTTTAAGGTTAGTTTAGGGTTTAGAGTTTAAGGTTTAGGGTTTAGGGTTTATAGTTTAGGGTTTAGGGTTGTAGGTTTTAGGGTATTTGATTTATTATTTTAGGGTTTATGGTCTAGAGTTTAGGGTTTAAGGTTTTAAGGTTTAGGGTTTAGGGTATAGGGTTTACAGTTTAGAGTTTAGGGTCTAGGGTTTAGGGTTTAGTGTTTAGGGTTTAGGGTTTTAGGATTTAGGGTTTTGGTTTTGGGTTTTGCTTTTAGGTTTAAGGTTTAAGTTTTAGTTTAGGGTTTAGGGTTTAAGGTTTTTTTTAATAGAGAACAAATTCAGATTCAACATTTCTTCTGTTGATTTCATCAACCAAGTAGCACCCCAAGTTTTCTAAAATAGAAGTGATGACATAGATAAAAAATGAGCACCCATAGAGCAAATCAAAAACCCTAGATAAGTAGAACCATCTTTATTATAAAGACATAGTTTCATAAGCAGCAGATCGGATCGACCGTTCTTCATTTTCTCTAGCTCCCATCAGAACCACCCTCGAGTAGTGGGATCCACCATCATATCACTGATCTCTCCCTCCGCCACCACCAGATGTGCCTCCCTCCTCACGCCTCCATACCACACTCGACCATCACTTCCATATCCACTAGCACCTCCATATCCCCCACCACCACTATAATAACCATAGCCTCTACCTTTGCCACCACCGCCAGATCTAGACTGAGCTTAGTTGATGGTGATGTTCTTTCCATCAAGGTTCTACCCATTCTGAGGGTTTAGGGTTTATTTAGGGTTTAGGGTTTAGGGTTTAGCATTTAGGGTTTTGGGGTCATTTAGGGTTAGGTTTTAGGGTTTAGGGTTTAGGGTTTTAGGGTTTAGGGTTTTGGGTTTTAGGGTTTAGGGTTTAGGGTTTAGAGTTTAGGGTTTTAGGGTTTAGGGTTTAGGTTTGTATGTTTAGGGTTGTAGGTTTAGCGTTTAGGTTTTAGGGTTTAAGGTTTAGGATTTAAGTTTTAGGGTATCTTTTAAATTAAGTAAATTGGTAGGTTTAGGTTTATTTAGTTTATTTTTTATTTATTTGAGTTTATTTTATTTTTTATTTTTATTTAGGTTTTTTATTTTTTATTTAGTTTAGTTTATTTATTTTAGGTTTGTTTATTTTAGTTTAGGTTTCTTATTTTAGTTTATTTTTTAGGTTAAGGTTTTTTTTTTAGTTGAGTTTTATTTTTATTTTATTTTGAAGGTTTAGGTTTAGGTTTAGGTTTTTATTTTATTTTGAAGGTTTAGGTTTTAGGTTATTATTTTAGGTTTATTTTTTAGGTTTTATTTTTTAGTTTAGGTTTAGGTTTATTTTTAGTTTATTTTATTTTATTTAGTTTAGGTTTAGGTTTAGGCTTAGTTTATTTTAGGTTTAGCTTTAGGTTTTATTTATTTTAGTTAAGTTTATTTTAGTTTAGCTTTTAGTTTATTTTATTTTTATTTTAGGTTTAATTTTTTTTTAAGATTAGGGTTTAGGTTTTATTTTTAGGTTTACTTTTTTAATTAGGTTTTCATTTAGTTTTTACTTTATTTTATTTTTATTTTACATTTAGTTTTTATTTTATCAAGGTTTTTTATTCTTTGGTTTATTTTATTTTTTAGTTTAATTTAGGTTTTTCTTTATTTTAATTTAGTTTATTTTATTTTTATTTTATTTTATTTTTAGGTTTAGGTTTAGGTTATAGTTTAGGCTTATATTTTATTTTACTTATTTTATTTTATTTATGGTTAGGTTTTTTTACTTATTTTATTTTTAAGTTTTATTTAGTTTAGGGTTTAAGGTTTAGAGTTTTAGGGTTTAGCATTTTAGGGTTTAGGGTTTAGGGTTTTAGGTTTAGGTTTAGGGTTTAGGGTTTAGGTGAGGGTTTAGGGTTTAGGGTTTAGTGTTTAGGCTTTAGGGTTTAGGGTTTTCAAGGTTAAGGGTTAAGGGTTTAGGGTTTTAGGGTTTACGATTTAGAGTCTAGCATTAGGGTTAGGGTTTAGGGTTTAGTTAGTTTAGGGTTTAGTGTTTAGGGTTTAGGGTTAGTTTAGGGTTTAGGTTTTATGGTTTAAGGTTTAGAGTTTTTTAGGGTTTAGGGTTTAAGGTTGTAGGTTTAGTGTTTAGGGTTTAAGGTTTAGGATTTATGGTTAGTTTTTTGGTTTAGTGTTTAGTTTTTTTTAAAGAAAAAATTAAGTAAATAGATAGGTTTAGGTTTATTTAGTTTATTTTTTATTTATTTTAGTTTATTTTATTTTTTTTTTTTTTTATTTTTTATTTAGGGTTCTTTATTTTTTAGTTTGGTTTATTTATTTTAGGTTTACTTATTTTGTTTATGTTTTTTTTATTTTAGTTTATTTTTTAAGTTTCAGTTTAGGTTTATGTTTATTTTTTTAGTTTAGTTTTATTTTTATTTTATTTTTAGGTTTAGGTTTTATTTTTTATTTTTAGATATAGGTATAGGTTTTTATTTTATTTTTTTAGGTTTAGGTTTTAGGTTTATATTTTAGGATTATTTTTAGGTTTTATTTTTTTAGTTTAAGTTTAGGTTTATTTTTAGTTTATTTTATTTTATTTAAAGTTTTGGTTTAGGTTTCGATTTAGTTTATTTTTGGTTTAGGTTTAGGTTTCATTTATTTTAGTTTAGTTTATTTTAGTTTGGGTTTTGGTTTATTTTATTTTTTACTATATGTTTAGGTCTTTTTAGGGTTTAAGTATTTTATTTATTTTCACATTTTATTTTTAGGTTTAGGTTTTTATTTAGTTTTTATTTTATTTAATTTTAGGTTTAGCTTTTAGTTTATTTATGTTTTTTATTTTTTTAGTTTAGTTTAGGTTTTTATTTATTTAATTTTAGTTTAGATTTTATTTTTCATGTTTTTAAGTTTAGGTTTAGGTTTAGGTTAGGTTTAGGTTTTAGTTTAGGTTTTTATTTTATTTTACTTTTTATTTTATTTTGGTTTAGGTTTTTTATGTATTTTAAGTTTAGGTTTTATTTAGTTTAGGTTTAAGTTTTTAGCATTTTAAGGTTTAGGGTTTTGTGTTAAATGAGGGTTTTTGGTTTTGGCTTTAGGGTTTGTTGTTTAGGGTAGGTTTAGGGTTTAGGATTTAGGCTTAGGTTTTAGGGTTTAGGGGTTATGGTATAGGGTTTTAGAGTTTTGGGTTTAGGGTTTAGGGTTTAGGTTTTAGGCCCAGGGTTCAGATTTTAGTTTAGGGTTATTGGTTATTGGTCTTTTTTTCTAATTAGAGAACAAATTTATATTGAACATTTCTTCTTTTCAATTTCATCAACCGAGTAACACACCAAGTTTTCTGAGAAATAAGTGAAGACATAGATAAAAAATGAACACATATAGAGCAAATCAAAAGCCTTAGATAACTTGTATTGTCTCTACTGTAAAGACCCGTTCTTGGTAGTCAGATCAATCATTCTTCAATTTTTATAGTTCCCATTAGAACCACCCCAGCCTCTTGATTAGAGGGATCGACCATCATATCCCCAATCTCTCCCTCCCCCACCACCACAGTTGTAACCTCCGTCTCTCCTCCCACCTCCATAACTACCATTGCTCAATCCACCAGCACCTCATCCCCCACAACTACTACGATAACCGCCTCATCCGCCTCCATCCAAATCTAGGCGAAACTGGTTGGATGTTGTTCACCATCAAGTTATGCACAGTCTTACAATTTAGGTTTATTAAGTTTTAGGGTTTAGGTTTATTTTTT
The DNA here is from genome assembly GCA_021442155.1 of Cymbidium sinense. Lineage (NCBI taxonomy): Eukaryota > Viridiplantae > Streptophyta > Magnoliopsida > Asparagales > Orchidaceae > Cymbidium > Cymbidium sinense. The sequence goes on from CM038214.1 coordinate 76,754,347, forward strand.
AATTTATTTAGTTACTTTAGGTTTATATTTAGGATTTAGGGTTTAGGGTATAGGGTTAGTGTTTAGGTTTTAGGGTTCAGGGTGTAATGTTCAGGGTGTAGGGTTTAGGGTTTAGGGTTTAGGGTTTAGGGTTTAGGGTTTTAGGGTTTATGCTTTTAGGGTTAAGGGTCTAGGATTAGGGTTTTGGGTTTAGGCTTTAAGGTATACTATTTAGGATTTAGGGTTTAGGGTTTAGGATTTAGGGTTTAGGTTGTTTAGGTTTAGGGTTTTAGGGTTAGTTTTAGGTTTGGGATTTAGGGTTTAGGGTTTATGGTTCATGATTTAGGGTTTAGGGGTTCTAATTTAAATTAAGTAAATTGATAGGTTTAGGTTTATTTAGTTTTATTTATTTATTTTAGTTTATTTCATGTTTTATTTATATTTAGGTTTATTTTTTATTTTTATTTAGTTTAGTTTATTTACTTTAAGTTTATTTATTTTAGTTTTGGTTTCCTATTTTAGTTTATTTTTAGGTTTAGGTCTATTTTATAGTTGAGTTTTATTTTTATTTTATTTTTTAGGAATAGGTTTTATTTTTTATTTTTAAGTTTAGGTTTAGGTTTTTATTTTAATTTTTATAGGTTTAGGTTTTAGATTTTTATTTTAGGTTTATTCTTAGGTTTTATTTTTTAGTTCGGGTTTAGGTTTACATTTAGTTTATTTTATTTTATTTAGTTTAGGTTTAGGTTTAGGGTTAGTTTATTTTAGGGTTAGTTTATGTTCTTTTTATTTTAGTTTAGTTTATTTTAATTTAGGTTTAGGTTTATTTTATTTTTATTTTAGTTTAGGGTTTTTATTAATTTAGCGTTTAAATTTTTATTTTATTTTATTTTGTTTAGTTTTTATTTTATTTCATTTTATGTTCATTTTATTTTTATTTTAGGTTTAGTTTTTATTTTATTTAGTTTTTTTTTATTTTTAGGTTTATTTTACTTTTTAGTTTAGTTTAGGTTTTTATTTATTTTATGTTGTTTAGATTTGGCTTTTAATTTTATATTATTTTTTTATTTAGGTTTAGGTTTAGGTATTAGGTTTAGGTTTTAGTTTAGGTTTTTATATTAGTTTATTTTTTTATTTTATCTAGGTTTAGGTTTTTTATTTATTTTATTTTTAGGTATTATTTAGTTTAGATTTATATTTTTACATTTTTAGGGTTTAGGGTTTAAAGTTTAAGGTTTAAAGTTTAGGGTTTAGAGCTTGGGGTTTAGTGTTTAGGGTTTAGGGTTGTAGATCTTAGGCTTTTGGGGGTTTAGGGTTTAGGGTTTTAGGGTTTACTATTTAGGGTTGTAGGTTTAGGGTTTAGGGTTTTTTTTTACTTTTTTTTAAAAATTAAGTATACTAGTAAGTTTAGGTTTATTTAGTTTATTTAGTAAATATTTTTATTATAGTTTATTTTAATTTTTATTTTATCTAGGTTTATTTTTATTTTTATGTAGTTTAGTTAATTTATTTTAGGTTTATTTATTTTAAATTATTTTTTAGGTTTAGGTTTTCTATTTTGTTTTATTTTTTTTATTTTATTTTTTAGGTTTAGACTTTATTTTTTATTTTTAGGTTTAGGTTTAGGTTTTTATTTTTTATTTTTTTAGGTTTAGGTTTTAGGTTTTTATTTTGGGTTTATTTTTAGGTTTTATTTTTTAGTTTAGGTTTGGGTGTATTTTTAGTTTATTATATTTTTTTAGTTTAGGTTTAGTTTATTTTAGGTTTAGGTTTAGGTTTAGATTATTTTAGGTTTTATCTATTTTAGTTTAGTTTATCTTAGTTTAGGTTTAAGTTTATTTTATTTTTATTTTAGGTTTAGGTTTATTTTTAAAAATTTAGGGTACAGGTTTTATTTTTATTTATTTTTAAGTTTTACTTTTAGGTTTAAATTTATATTTAGTTTTTATTTTATTTTAATTAATGTTATTTTTATTTTTATTTTAGGATTAGTTTTTATTTAATTTAACTTTTTTATTTTTTAATTTTGTTTAGGTTTTTATTTTTTATTTTATTTTCTTTTTAGGTTTAGCTCTAGGTTTAGGTTATAGTTTATGTTTTTATTTTATTTTATTTTTTCATTTTATTTTGGTTTAGGTTTTCTTATTTATTTTCTTTTTAGGGTTAGCTTTTTTGCTTTTAGGTTTTAGGGTTTTGGGTTTTAGGGTTTAGATTTTAGGGTTTAGGGTTAGGGTTTAGGGTTTAAGGTTTAGGGTTTATGGTTTAGTGTTTAGGCTTGAGGTTATAGGGTTCTTAGGGTTTAGGGTTTAGGTTCAGGGTTTAGTTAGTCTTTAAGGCTTAGGGTTTAGTTTATGGTTTTAGTTAGTTTAGGGCTTAGGTTTCAGTTAGGGTAGGTTTAGGGTTTAGGGTTTATAGTTTAGTGTTTAGGGTTTAGGGTTTATGGTTTAGGGTTTAGTGTTTATGGTTTAGGGTTTAGGGTTTTTAAGGTTTAGGGTTTAGGATTTGGGGTTTAGGGTTTAAGGTTTAAGTTTTAGGGTTTTTTTTTCTTTTTTTAAAAAAATTAAGTAAATAGTTAGGTTTAGGTTTTCCATAATTTATTCAATTTACATTAGTTTATTTTAGTTTTTTATTTTTTTAGGTTTATTTTTTATTCTTATTTAGTTCATTTTATTTATTTTAATTTAATTTTTTTTAGTTTATTTTTTAGGTTTAGGTTTATCTTTATTTTTAATTTAGTTTTATTTTTATTTTATTTTTTAGGTTTAGGTTTTATTTTTTATTTTTAGGTTTAGGTTTAGGTTTTTATTTTATTTCTTAGGTTTAGGTTTTAGGCTTTTATTTTAGGTTTATTTTTAGGTTTAGGTTTATTTTTAGTTTGTTTTATTTTATTCTATTTAGGGTTTAGGTTTAGTTTATTTTAGGTTTTGTTTAGGTTTTATTTATTTTAATTTAGTTTATTTTAGGTTTAGGTTTTTTTTAGTTTAATGTTTTGGATTTATTTTTTATTTATATTTAGGTATTATTTTTAGGTTTATTTCTTTAGGTTTATGTTTAGCTGGTCTAGGATGGGCTGATGTGCTACCCCACTAGTGTGTCACCCAATGGTCTTCTTCTTTTGGAGGATGTAATTCTACTATGCTTTCCTTCCTTACTTGGCCACTGAACATTGATAAGTGCCTTGTTAGTCTGGTAGGCCTTACCGCATGGCCGATAAGCTACCTCATGTTGGCTTCATTTAAGAAGATGTGAGTCTACTATGCTTTCTTCTTGGATTAGCCTTCGTACACTAATTGGGTGGAGTATATTGGAGGTTTAGGATAAGTCCCCTAGTAGCTCCATCCCTCATGATTGCTTCAAGTTTGGGTCCAGCCCTTCCTCGGGGCTCCCTGCTTAGTAATCACTCTAGGTTAGATAACATTTATCCCGCCGACGACAGACTATCCCGATGATTAGTTCTGCTTAGAAAGTTGTAAGCCTACATGCTTTCTTTCTGGATTAATTGGTGCACACTAATGACACCTTAGGTTGGTTGGTTCTCACTATGCTGACAGATACACCACTAATTCTGATGGATACACCTTAGGTTTGTTGGTTCTTGCACCTTAAGATATACCACATATGGTAGATGTAAGTCTGTTATGCTTTCTCCTTGAGTTGGCCACTGTACACCTATAGGCTTTATTTTCCAGGGCTCGAGATAATGCCCCTAGCAACATCTCCCCTGTGGGCACTATATTTGGATCACGTCCTGTGTGACCCTATTTAGACATTACTTGAGTTACTATCAGATTGGACAGTTCCTCATTCCTAGTAACCGCCCATGTGGTTGGAGAATCCATCTTGTGGATGTGCAAATTCTCCCTTGGTCTAGTAAATCTAAGATAGGTCAAGGCCGACATAGCCCCTTCTCAGTGTGGTCCCTCACACACCAACAGGGTCCACACAAATATATAAAAAAAAATATATTCACTTGTGGATTAGGAGGACACCTCTAGTGGTACCTTTTCCCAAGCAGTCATCCTATCTTTAGGGCGGTGTAAACAAACTCCTATAGGAACTACTCTTGAGTTGATATAAGTCCCTAACGACATTCACTCAATAATCACCCTAAGTCGGGTTTGATTTGTTGTGCTACCAATAGGTCACCTTAGCAGTTGTTCCTTGCTTTAGAAGATGTAAATCTACTATGCCTTCTTCTTAGCACAGCCATTGCACACGAAAGGAAACCCTTTAGGTTTGCTTGCTCTACCCCATGGCCAGTAGAATTTACCTTTGGATTTGTAAATCTAAGATATGATAAGTCCGATATAGCCCCTTCTTAGTGGGTCCATCGTACATCAACATGGTCCATAAATTAAATCTATCAAATTTGACCGAGCTCACATCCCCAGCAGATATGCCCTCAATTCAAAATCAAACTAAACCAAACAAACCATATCAAATCACATGAAATAAAGATAAAATTAATCTTTACTACTTTTGAGTTGAAATAAGTCCCCAGTGACATTCACTCAGTAGTCACCCTAAGTCAGGTTTCGATTAATTGTGCATCCAACAGGTCACCCCTGCGGTTGTTCCTCACTTTGGAAAATGTAAGTTTGCTAGACTTTCTTCCTAGCATAGTCGTTGCACACTGAAAGACAACCCCTTAGGTTGGCTTACTCTACCTGCCGGTAGACTATCCATTTGGATTTGTAAACCTGAGGTAGGTCAAGGCAAATATAGCCCCTTCTCGGTGGGTCTATTGCACACCGACAAGTTCTATACATTAACTCAGATTAAATTAAACCTAATCTGATTTTCCCAGTGGAGTTAAATCACACCCTTCTCCCTAGTGGATCCCCAAATCATATATAAACAAGTCAAGAAAATAAATCAAATTCCAAACCAAAGGTCCCTAGTAGAACCAAATTAAACCAACTCCCCCAGTAGAGTCTAAATCAAAGAAATCCACCCAAACTCTTATCCCTAGCGGATACATCCCCAAACAAATCTATGAAATCAAACTCAAATCCTAATCCCCAGTAGATAGCCAGAACCTACATCCTTAGTGGAAGGTTCATATACCAGATCCGCAGTGGACTCGAGCCCATATCTCTAGCAGATATGCCTCTACATCAATTAAAACAAAACAAATTAAAGTTGATTCGATCTTAATCCCCGATGAATTATAGATTCTTATCCCTAGCGGGTCTTCTTTCCTCAAATCATATATTCAAATCAAATTCAAACCTTATCTCCAATAGATTTTCTTCTTCTATGCCCTCAAGATAAACCCCTCACATGTCTTGTATAATGCATTAGTGATCCCCTAACGGAGCTCCCTCCTTGTCCTTGACATGGAATTCTCATCAAATCTTATTTTTTCTCTTATGTACACCTTTAATACTTCAACCAAAAGCCTAACAATGTATTTCTTCAAATTACATCATATTTAACATTGTAATTTTATGATTTGGGATGGTGCAAGCACAAACTAACTATACAATATCATGCTAAACATATTATAGTGTGAATAAACACACTATATTATATTATAATATAGGATGTTATATCATAATTTGCTATAATATGATATATTATCTAACATAACACTTCATTAGAATCACTTAAAAGGAACAAATAACAAAGTTTTTTAATATATGAATAATGTTCATTTTGGATGTAAAATTATTATTTTTCTATTAGAAATGGCACAAAATAGCATAATTTTGGTGTTCCTTCTTGGTGTGTACCGTGAATTTGGCCAAATTCTTCCATCTCAACCTTCAAATTAATATTTTTATGAGTTTTACCCAATGCATTATAACAAAAGTAAAACATACTAAAATATACAATAATATTTAGTAACACACCACATTCATATATATGTGAAGTTATATTGTTATGTACATTATATTTTAGTATGCTTTCATATAATATATTATCTTACATTACACCTTAAAATGAATCACTTTAAGAAAAAAAATTATAAAATTTGGTTGAAAAAAGAACATTTATTTTGGATGCAAAATTCCATTCTTTTGATTAAATGACACACCATAGCACACCCCAATGATGTTCCTTAAATCTTACCTTAAATTTGGCCAAATCCCATCATCTTAGCCTATAAATCAGTATTTTTATGAATTATACTAGTACAAACTCTACTACATCATACTATAAGATACTAAAATATGTTAAACAACAAGTAGTAATACACAAAAGTTTGCTATAATGCATCCTATATCATAATACACAAACATATTTTATTATATTATATTGCATATCACATCACAAGGGATTGCTTAAGATAAAAAAATCATAAAATTAGTCTAAACAATAAAAAACTATATATTTTAGTCGTATCACTTACAAATTTTAAATTAAAATAATATATTATGATGTCATGCTCTACCTATTATGAATTTTGCCAAATTCCACCATTTTAAAGTCTAAATCAACATTTTATAAATAATGTGATTTCATGATCAAAGAATTTAAAATATATATTATGATATATGATGCTATGCTATACAACATATAATATTTATTTTGAACATAAAATCTTACTTTTTAAACTACAAGTGGCATAGCACACCTTTGGTACTACAACCTAATTCCCACTTCAAATTTAATAAATTTCATCATGTGATTTATTAATTAAATATTATTATGATTTATATTAATATAGACTATAGGGAACAATACCATAATATACTAAAACATTTCAAAACATCTTATAACATCCAAAAAACACATCAATATATGCTCAAATATATGATGCTACATTATACTATAATATATGGTAATATAATATGATTTAGGGTTAGGGTTTATGGTATTCAAATCATTAACATTCAAGGGAAAGTCTCTTGGAGTTATTTTCTTTAGCTACCTAACTATGTTAGGATTAGGTCATTCTTTAGATCTACTCCTAATGAAAACTTTATTCAAGGTTTATGGTTTAGAGTTTAGGGTTTAGGGTAAGTTTAAGGTTTAGGGTTTATGGTTATTTTAAAATTTAGGGTTTAGGTTTAATGTTTAGATTTAGTGTAGTTTAGGGTTTAGGTTGGTTTAGGGTTTTAGGTTTAGGTTTAGGGTTTAGGTTTAGGATTTAGGATTTGGGTTTAGGTTTAGGGTTTAGGATTGGGTTTAGGGTTTAGTGTTTGGGTTTAGAGTTTTAAGCTTAGTTTGGGTAGGTTTGGGTTTAAGTTTTAGGTTTAGGGTTTATGTTTTAGTTTAGGATTTAGGTTTAGGGTTTAAGGTTTAAGATTTAAGGTTTTTTTAATAGAGAACAAATTCTGATTCAACATTTATTCTTTCATTTCATCAACCAAGCATCCCAACTTTCTAAGACACAAACCAACATGACAAAAAAAAATGAGCACCCATAGAATAATAAACCCTAGATAAGTTGAACCATCTATATAAAGATAGTTCCATAAGTAGATCACGGCCATTCTTCGCTCTAGTTTCCATCGAACAACCCAACCTCTCTGAGCAAAGGGATCTGCTATCATATCACCACCTCTCTCCGCTACCACCACGATTGTAACCTCTGCTACTCCTCCCGCCCATAACCACCACCCCCAACCACCTCCATATCCACCAGCACCTCCAGATCCCCACCACTACTGCGATAACGGCCACCCTTTGCCTCCATCGCATGATTTAGACTGAGGCTAGTTAACAGTGATGTTCCTGCCATCAAGGTTCTTCCCATTCAGGGTTTGGTTATTTGGGTTGTTGAGGGTTTGTTTAGGGTTTATGGTTTAGTTTAGGGTTTAGGTTTGAGGTTTGGTTTAGGTTGTAGATTTGTGGTTTAGGTTTAGGTGGTTTAGGTTTAGGTTTAAGGTTTGTGGGTTTTGTTTGGGGTTTATATTAGGGTTTAGAACCCTAAACCTAAACCTCCCTAACCCTAAACCCTAAACCCTAAATCATAAACCCTAAATCATAAAATGCTAAACCCAAACCATATTCTAACCTTAAACCTAAAAACCCTAAAACCTGAAGTCTAAATCCTAAACCTTAAATGCTAAACCCTAAACTAACTTTAAACCCTAAGTTAACCCTAAAATCTAAACTTTAAACCCTAAACCCTAAACCCTAAAAACCCTAAACCATAAAGCTTAAACACTAAACTCGAAACACTAAGCCTTAAACCCTAACCCTAAACCTTAAACACTAAAACCCTAAACTTTAAACCCTAAATCCTAAACCTTAAATCATAAAAATGTAGAAACCTAAACCTAAACTAAATAAAACCTAAAAATAAAAACAAATAAAAGAAAAACCTAAACCTAAACCTAAACCTAAAAATAAAATTGAGTAAATTATAAAAATAAATTAAAATAAAATAAATAAAAACCTAAACTAAACTAAAAAAATAAAATAAACCTAAGAATAAAAAACCTAAATAAAATAAAAACTAAACTTCAAATAAAAATAAAATAAACCTAAAATAAAATAGAATAAAAACTAAATAAAAACCTAAACCAAAAAAATAAACCTAAAAATAAATAAAAACTAAAACCTAAACCCTCAACTAAAAAAAAACTAGAACTAAAATAAAAATAAAATAAACAAAAAAAATAAACTTAAAAAAAAATAAACTAAACTAAAATGAATAAAACCTAAACCTAAACCTAAAATAAACTAAACCTAAACCCTAAACTAAATAAAATAAAATAAACTAAAAATTATCCTAAACCTAAACTAAAAAATAAAACCTATAAATAAACCTAAAATAAAAACCTTAAACCTAAACTAAATGAAACCTAAAGTTAAAATAAGTAGAAAAACTTAAACTTAAATAAAATTAATAATAAAAAACATGAACTACAACCTAAACCTAAACCTAAACCCAAAAAAGAAAATAAATAAAATAAAAAAAAAAAACAAACTAAAATAAAATAAATAAAACCATAAACTAAATTAAAAAATAAAAAACTTAAATAAAATAAAAAAACCTAAAATTAAAATTAAATAAAGCTAAAATAAAATAAAATAAAAACTAAATAAATACCTAAACCTAAAAAATAAAACCTAAACCTAAAATAGAAATAAAATAAACCTAAACCTAAACTAAAATAAATGAAACCTAAACCTAAACCTAAAATAAACTAAACCTAAACATAAACCTAAACAGTATAAAATAAAATAAACCGAAAATAAACCTAAACCTAAAACTAAAACTAAAATAAATACCTAAAACCTAAACCTAAAAAAATAAAAGAAACCTAAACATAAAAATAAAAATAAGACCTAAACTTAAAAAATAAAATAAAAGTAAAACTAAAGAAAAAAATAAACATAAACCTAAACCTACTAAAATAAAAAACCTAAGCTAAAATAAATAAACCTAAATTAAATAAACTAAACTAAATAAAAATAAAATAAGCCAAATTTAAAATAAAAAATAAAATAAACTAAATAAACCTGAACCTACTAGTTTACTTAATTAAAAAAATCCTAACCGTAAACCCTAAACCCTAGAACTATCCCTAAACCATAAACCCTAAATCCTAAACCTACAACCCTAAACACTAAACACAAAACTAACCCTAAACACCAAACCCAAAATAAAAAAATAAAAAAATAATAAAAAAACCTTAACCCTAAACCCTAAACCTTAAAATAAAACCTAAACCCTTAACTACAACCCTAAACCCTAAAACTCTAAACACTAAACCCTAAACCCTAAACTCTAAACCCTAAATCCTTAACCTTAAAACCTACAACCCTAAACCCTAAACTCTAAACACCAAACCATAAACTCTAAAACCCAAAACCCAAAACCCAAAACCCTATAAACCTAACACCCTAAAAAACTAAACATGAACTAAATAAAACCTAAAAATAAAATAAATAAAAAGGCCTAAACCTAATTGAATTAAAATAAATAAAATATAATATATTAAAATAAAATAAAATAAAAGAAAATAATATAAATAAAATAAAATAAAAACCTAAATTAAAACCTAAACCTAAACCTAAACATAAGCCTAAACATAAACCTAAAAATAAAATAAAATAAAAACTAAAACTAAACTAAAATATAATAAATAAAAACTTTAACTAAACTAAAACATAAAATAAACCTAAAAAAACCTATATAGAATAAAAACAAAATGTAAGATAAAAATAAAATAAACCTAAAATAAAATAAAATTAAAACTAAATAAAAACCTAAACCTAAAAAAATAAACCATAAAATAAAACCTGAAAATAAATAAATAAATAAAAAATCCTAATCTCTAATCCCTAAACCCTAACCTTAAAACCTAAACCCTAAAACCCTAAACCCTAAACCTAAACCTAAAACTTTAAACACTAATCCTTAAACCCTAACCCTAAACCCTAAAGCCTAAACCCTAAACCCTAAACCCTAAATGCTAAACCTAATCCTAAAGAATCTAAATAAATAATGGGCAGGACCTCAACAGCAGGAACATCAATATCAAGTAGGCTTAGTCTAGATCATTCTGTGCAAAGGTAAGGCACGCTATCGCTGTGGTGGTGGGTGATTTTGAGGTGCATGGATATGGAGAGCAATGGTTTATGGAGGAGGAGGATAAACTGAGGTTACAACCATGGTGGTCATGAGGGATAGATTGGGATATGATGGTGGATCCAGAGGTTGTGGTGGTTCGATGGGAACTAGAGAAACCTAAGAATGGAAATCCAATATATGGAATTGTCTCTTTAATAGAGATAGTTTTAGTTATTTATGGTTTTTGATTTGATCTATGCATGATCATTTTTTATCTATGTCATCGCATGTGTCTTAGAAAACTTCATGCGCTACTTGGTTGGTGAAATCAAAAAGAAGAAATGTTGAATAGTAGTTTATTCTCTGTTAAAAAAACCTAAACCCTAAACCTAAACTAAATAAATCCTAAACCTAAAAAATAAACCTAAACCCAAAACTAAACCCTAAATACTAAACCAAACATTAAAAAACTAAACCCTAAAACTAAACTAAACCCTAAATACTAAACCTAAAACCTAAAATAAACCCAAAATAAACTAAAATAAATAAACCCCAAATAAACCCAAAACCTTAAACTCTAAATTCTAAAACCTAAACCATAAACTTAAACCTAAACTCAACCCTAACCTAAATTAAACTAAATAAACTAAAATTAAACTAAACCTAAACTAACCTAAATTAAATTAAAACTAACTAAAAAACCTAAACCTAAACCCTAAACTAACTTAAACTCTAAACTTAAACTAAACTTAAACTTAAATTTAAATATAAACCTAAACCTAAACCTAAACTAAACTAAAACCTAAACTTAAACTAAACCCTAAACTTAAACTCAACCTAAACCTAAACCTAAACTAAAACTAAAACAAATATTAAACTTAAACTAAAGATAAACATAAACTAAACCTAAACCTAAACCTAAACCTTAACTTAAACCTAACCTAAACTCTAAAAACTTAAACCTAAACTAAACTTAAACTAAATCCTAAACTTAAATAAAACTAAACTTAAACTTAAACCTAAACCTAAACTTAAACCTAAATATAAACCTAAACCTTAAACCTAAACTTAAACCTCTAAACCTAAACTAAAACCTAAACTTAACCTAAATCCTAAATCTAATAACTCTAACTTAAACTTAAACCCTAAACTAACTTAAACTAAACTTAAACTTAAACTTAAACTTAACTCTAAACTCTAAACCTTAAACTTAAGTTTAAACTTAAACTAAACCTAAATATAAACTAAACCTAAATCTTAAACCTAACCTAAACTCCAACCTAAAACTAAATCTAAACCCTAAATAAACCTAAAATATAAACCCTAAACCTTAAAACCTAAACCCTAAACCCTAAAACCTAAATCCTAAAACCTAAAACCCTAAACCCTAAACCTTAAACCTAAATTTAAACCCTAAACCCTAAACCCTAAAACCCCAAACCCTAAACCCTAAGCCCTAAACCCTAAACCATGATAACCTAAAACCTAAACCTAAACTAAATAAAACCTAAAAATAAAATAAATAAAAAAACTAAACCTAAATAAAATAAAACCTAAACAAATGAAAATTAAACCTAAACCAAAATAAAAAAATAAAAATAAAATAAGACTAAAATAAAATAAATAAAACCTAACTAAACTAAAAAAATTAAAATAAACCTAAAATAAAAAAAGATCTAAATAAAATAAGAACTAAACCTAAAATAAACATTAATTAAACCTAAAATAAAATAAAATAAAACTAAAACCTAAATAAAAAAACCCACACAAAAAAGAAACCTAAACCTAAAATAAAAATAAAATAAACCAAAACTAAAGTAAACTAAACTAAAATAAATTAAACCTAAACTTAAACCTAAAATAAACTAAACCTAAACCTAAACCTAAACTAAATAATATAAAAATAAACTAAAAATAAACATAAACATAAACTAAAAAAATAAAACCTAAAACCTAAACTTAAAAAACTAAAATAAAAGCCTAAACCTAAACCTAAAAATAAAAAATCAAACCTAAACCTAAAAAGTAAAATAAAAATAAAACTAAAATAAAAATAAACTAAAACAAAAATACCTAAACTAAAATAAATAAACTTAAAATAAATAAACTAAACTAAGTAAAATAAAAAATGAACATAAATAAAAATAAAAAAATAAAAAAATTAAAATAAATAAAAAATAAAATAAATAAACCTAAACTTACTGATTTACTTAATTTAAATTAAATTTTAAAAATAAATAAATAAAAATACTAAACCCTAAACCCTAAAAACCCTAAACCCTAAAGCTTAAACTCTAAACCTTAAACCCTAAATAACCCCAAAGCATAAAAACCTAAACCTTGAACCCTAAACCCTAAACTAAACCTAAACCCTAAACCCTAAACCTTAAACTTTAAACCTTAAAGCCGTAAACCTAAAACTCTAAACCCTAAACCCTAAACTAAACTAATCTAAACCCTATCCCTAAACCCTAAACCTAAACCCTAAACCCTAAAATAACTAAACCTAAACTAAAACCTAAACTAAACTTAACAAAACCTAACTAACCTTAATTAAACTTAAACCCTAAACTCCTAAACTTAAACTAAATAAACCTTAAACTTAACTCTAAACCTAAAATCCTTGCTAACCTAAACTTAACCTAAACTCTAAACCTAACTATAAACCCTAACCTAAAACTCCTAAATTAACCCTAAATCTAACTAAATCTAAACTTACTCTAAATATTAAACCCTAAACCCTAAACCCTAAACTTAAACTTAAAACCCTAAACCCTAAACTATAAACCCTAAATCTAAACTCTAAACCCTAAACCCTAAACCCTAAACCTAAAACCCCAAACCCTAAACCCAAGCCCTAAACCCTAAATCATGAAACCTAAAAAAACTAAAACCTAAACTAAATAAACCTAAAATAAAATAAATAAAAAAACCTAAACCTAAATAAAATAAACCTAAACCTAAACAAAAAATTAAACCTAAACCAAAATAAAAAAATAAAAATAAAACTAGACTAAATAAAATAAATAAAAACCTAAACTAAACCAAAAATTAAAATAAACCTAAAAATAAAAAGATCTAAATAAAATAAGAACTAAACCTAAAATAAATATTAATTAAACCTAAAATAAATAAAATAAAATTGAAAACCTAAACTTAAACATAAAAACTAAAAGAAACCTAAACCTAAAATAAAAATAAATAAACAAAATAAAATAAACCAAAACTAAAATAAACTAAACTAAAATAAATTAAACCTAAACCTAAACCTAAAATAAACTAAACCTAAACCTAAACCTAAACTAAATAATATAAAATAAACTAAAAATAAACCTAAACCTAAACTAAAAAATAAAACCTAAAAATAAATCTAAAATAAAAACCTAAATCGTAAACCTAAAAAAATAAAATAAAAGCCTAAACCTAAACCTAAAAATAAAAAATAAAAACCTAAACCTAAAAAAAATAAAATAAAAAATAAAACTAAACTAAAAAATAAACATAAACCTAACCTAAACTTTAAAAATAAACTAAAACAAAAATACCTAAACTAAAATAAATAAACATAAAATAAATAAACTAAACTAAGTAAAAACAAAAATGAACATAAATAAAAAAAACTAAAATAAATAAAAAATAAACTAAATAAACCTAAACCTATAATTTAATTTAAATTAAATTTTAAAATAAATAAATAAACACTAAACCCTAAACCCTAAACCTAAAAAACCTTAAACCCTAAATAACCCCAAATCATAAAACCTACACCCTAAACCCTAACACTAAACCTAAACCTAAACCTAAACCTAAATCTAAACCTAAACACTAAGCCCTAAACATGAAACCCTAAACCTAAACCTAAACCTAAACCTTAATCCTAAACCCAAGCTATCCTAAACCCTAAACCCTAAAATAAACCTAAAGGCTAAAACTATACCTAAACTAAAACCCTAAACCTAACCCTAAAACCTAAACCCTAACCTAAACTATAAAAAATAAATTAAAAACTAGGTTGAGGATCAGGTGCTAATGGATCTAAAAATATGGAGATGGTAAAATAAAAAGGTTAAAACTAATAATAGACTAAAGGATCCTATAAATCTAAAGCTAAAGAAATAAGAATGGTTGATCCACTAAATTATGTCTACATAGATAATTCTAGTAATTTGATAATGCATGCTCATATGTAACTGTATCTAAAAACTTGGTCTACTTGATAAATAAAAGAAGAAATGTTAATCAATTTCCTATTAAAAATAAAACCCTAAACCTAAACCCTAAAATAAAACCTAAACTAAAATCTAAACCCTAAACCCTAAAATCCTAAATAAATAAACCTTAAACCTAAAGCTAAACCCTAAACTAAACCCTAAATACATAAAACCTAAACCTAAACTAACCTAAACTAAAAATAAACCCTAAACCCTAAATCCTAAAAAACCCTAAACATAAAGTAAAAAACCTAAACCTAAATAAACCCAAACATAAAATAAAATAAAACATAAAATAAAATAAAATGAAACTAGATAAAAAAATCTAAACCTAAAAAATAAATCTAAAAATAAAATCTAAAATAATAAAAAATAAACTTAAACCTAAAAATAAGCAAAATAAAATAAACCTAAGCTAAAAAATAAATAAAAAAACTAAAAAAAAATAAACATAAACCTAAATAAAGTATAAAATAAACTAAATAAATTTAAAAAAATAAACTAATATAGATAAACCTAAACCTACATAAACTCTTTTTTTTAAAAATTAAACTAAAATCCCAAACCCTAAATCTAAAATCTAAACCCTAAACCCTAAACCAAAAAAACCCTAAACCTAACTCTAAACATTAAATCCTAAAAGCATAAATGCTAAAACCCTAAACCCTAAACCCTAAACCCTAAACCTTAAACCTAAAACTTAAACCAAACTAAAACCTAAACCCTAAACCCCAAGCCCTAACCTAAACCTAAAGTAACTAAATAAATTAAAGCCCTAAAACCTAAACTAAAGCTAAACTAAAACCCTAAACTAACCTGATGACAAGAACAATAAACCCTACAGATCAACCAGGTGAAGGTGGACCAAATCATAGTGGTGGTGGGGATAAACGCTAAATATGGTGATAAAGAAGCTTTTAAAATGATTACTAACTAGAGATATATGATGGTGGATCCTACTAAAGGCCTGGTTTTCATAAAGAGAAATTGAAGAACCAACCAAATGCTTATGGAACTATGTCTACAAGAGAGATGGTTCTCTAATTTTGATTTTCAATGTGTGTGCTCATTTTCAAATTTTGTTGTTTTGTGTCTTAGAAAACATGGTGTGTTACTTGGTTGATGAATTCGAAAAGAAGAAATGTTGAATATGAATTTATTCACAATTAATAAAAAAAACCAAAAACCTAAAACCTAAACTAAAACTTGAACCGTAAACCTAAAATCTAAACCAAAAACCCTAAACCCTAAACCCTAAAAACCTTAAACCTTAAACCCCAAACCCTAAATCCTAAAACCCTAAACCCTAAACCCTAAACCCTAAACCATAAACCCCAAACCATAAACCCTAAACCATAAACCCTAAACCCTAAAAACCTAAAAGACTAAATGCAAACTAAAAAAAAAGCTAAAAATAAAAAAAAAAGAAAAACCTAAACATAAATAAAATAAAAAATACAATACAATAAAACCTAAACTAAAATCTAAACCTAAACCTAAACCTAAACCTAAAATAAATAAAATAAAATTAATAGCTAAATAATAATAAAATAAATAAAACTAAACTAAACTAAATAAAATAAAATAAACCTAAATAAAATAAAAACTAAACATAAAATATAAATAAATAAACATAAAATAAAAAATAAAATAAAACTAAATAAAACCTAAACTAAAAAATAAAATAAAAACCAAAAAATAAAAAACAAAATAAATCTAAACCCTAAACTAAAAAAAAAAAACTAAACCAAATAAACAAAATAATATAAAACCTAAACCTAAATTAAAACAAATAAAACCTAAACCTAAACCTAAAATAAACTAAACATAAACACTAAACAAAATAAAATAAATAAACAAAAATAAAACTAAACCTAAACTAAAAATAAAACCTAAAAGTAAACTAATAAAAAACATAAAACCTAAACCTAAACCTAAAAAAAAATAAAAAATAAACTAAACTTAAAATATAAAAATAAAAAATAAAACTAAACTAAAAATAAAATAAACCAAAACCTAAAATAAACTAAAATAAAAACATAAACTAAAATAAATAAACTAAAGTAAATAAAAAATAAAAATAAAAAAAAAAATAAACTAAATAAACTAGATAAACATAAACATAAACAAAAACCCTAAAAATATACCCTAAAAAATAAACTAACCTAAACCCTAAAAAACATAAACCCTAAACCTATAACCCTAAACCCTAACTAAACAAATAAATCTAAACCCTAAACCTAAAACTCTAAACTACTAAACCCTAAATAAAACCTAAACCCTAAACTAAAAATAAACTAAACCCTAAACCCAAATCTAAACACTAAACCTTAAAACAAAACTAAAAAACTAAACCCTAAACCCTAACTCTAAAAACCTAAAACCCTAAACCTAAATTAAATAAAAAAAAACCTAAACCTAAATAAAAAATTAAAATAAAATAAAAACCAAACCTAAAACCTAAACCTAAAACTAAAAATAAAATAAAATTAAAAAATAAAATAAACTAAAATAAGATAAATAAAACATAAACCAAAACTAAAAAATAAAATAAACCCAAAATAAAAAAAAAATCTAAAGAAAATAAAAAACTAAATGTAAAATAAAAATAAAATAAAATATAATAAAAAATAAAATAAAAACTAAAACTAAACCTAAAAATAAACCTAAAAAAATAAAAAAATAAACCTAAAAAAACTAAAAAAATTAAACATAAAATATAAATAAAATAAAATAATCCTAAAATAAACTAAAATAAATAACACCTAAACCTAAACTTAGGATAAATTAAACCTAAACATAAACCTAAACTAAATAAAATAAAATAAACTAAAAATAAACCTAAACTTAAACCTAAAAAAATAAAGTAAAAACCTTAACCTAAACTTAATCCTAAAAATAAAAAATAAAGCCTAAACCAAATAAACTAAAATAAAAATAAAAAATAATGTAAACCTAAACCAGCTAAAAAAAATTAAACCTAAAAATAAACCTAAAATAAAACCTAAAACCTAATCCTAAAAAAATAAAATAAAAACCTAAACCTAAACATAAAAATAAAAATAAAACCTAAACCTAAAAGAAACTCAACTAAAAAATAAACCTAAACATAAACCTAAACCTAAAAAATAAAATAAAATAAAAAACCTAAATTAAAATAAATAAACCTAAAATAAATAAACTAAACTAAAAAAAATAAAAAAATAAAATAAATAAACCAAATTAACCTAAACCTATCGGTTACTTAATTATTAAAGAAAAACCTTAAATAACAAAACTAACCCTAAACCCTAATCCCTAAACTCTAAACCTTAAACCCTAAACCCTAAAGCCTAAACCCTAACCATAAACCATAAACCCTAAACCCTAAACCATAAATGCTAAACCCTAAAACCTAACCCAAAACCCTAAACCCTAAACTCTAAACCCTAAACCCTAAACACCAAACCCTAAAGTTAAACTTAATGTAACTAAATAAATTAAAAAATAAACCTAAACCCTAAAACCTAATAAACTTAAACCTAAAGCTAAACCCTAAGAATGTATAAAACCATGACTGAACATCACCCAACCAAGCTTAGTCTAGATCTGGTGGTGGAGGTGAAGGAGAAGGAGGCGATTATCTCAGTGGTGGCGGAGGATCTGGAGGTGCTAGTGGATATGGAGGTGGTGGTTGGAGATGTGGTGGTTATGGAGGCAGGAAGAGCGACGAAGGTTACAGTCGTGGTGGTGGTGGAGGGAGAGATCGAGGAAATGATGGTGGATCCCACTAATCGAGAGGCCAGGGCGATTCTAATGGGAATTAGAGAAATTGAAGAACGATCGATTCGATCAGCTGCTTACGAAACTGTGTTACATTACAGATGGTTCTAGTTATTTAGGGTATTTTATTTTCTCTATGTGTGCTCATTTTTTATCTATGTTGTCTCTTGTGTCTTAGAGAACTTGGTGTGTTACTTGGCTGATGAAATTAAAAGAAGAAATATTGAATATGAATTTGTTCTCTGTTAAAAAAATTAAAAACCCTAAACCCTAAACTAAAGCCTGAACCCTAAACCCTAAAAATAAAAAAAATAAAAAAAAAACCCTAACCCTAAATGCTAAACCCTAAAACTAACCCTAAACCCTAAACCATAAACCCTAAAACCTTAAACTCCAAGCCCTAAACCGTAAAAAGAAACTAATAAAACATGAAACTAAACTAACTAAAACTAAAACTAATAAATAATAAACTAAAACTAATAAACTAATAAAAAAAAAAACTAATAATAAACAAAAATAAAAACTACTAAATCTAACTAAACTAAACAAACTAAATAATGACTAAAAAACTAATAAACTAATAATAAAAATAACTAACAAAACTAATAAACAAACTAATAACTAAATTAAACATAAACAAAAGAACCCTACAAATAAACTAACTAAAAATAAACTAAGCTAATAAAACTAATAAAAACAAAACTAAACCTAAACTAATAACCAAAATTAAACTAAAAAACTAACTAAACTAAACCCTAATAAATAATTAACTAATAATAATAATTAACTAATAAACCTAAACCCTAAACATAAATAACTTAATAAATAACTAACTAATAATAAAACTAAACCCAATAACTAAACTAAGTAATCAAAAACTAATAAACTAAGTAAATAACTAATAAATAACTAATAATAATAACTAACTAATAACTAAACTAAATTGATAAACTAATAAACTAATTAATCATAATAATAAACTAACTAAATAGTAATAATTGAAACTAATAATAAAACTAAAAAACTAATAAACTAAAATTAAATAACAAATAACAACTAACACTAAACTAATAAACTAATAATAAACTAAACTAAGTAAATTATTAACTAAACTAATAATCATAATAATAAACTAAATATTAAATAAATCCTAAATAAATAAACTAAACCAAATAATAATTATCAAAAGTAATAAACAAACTAATAATAATAAACTAATAAAACTTACTAAACTAATAAACTAATAACTAATATAATAAAAAATAAACTAAACTAAAAACTAATAATAACTTAAAACACACTAAATAGTAATAAAACCTAATAACATAAAAAACTAATTAACTAAACTAATAATAATAAACTAAATAATAAATACCTAAAACTAAACTAAACACTAAACTAACTAAACAAGTAAATAATAATAAACTAAATAAAAACTAATTAATAAAACTAATAATAACTAACTAATAATAATAAACTAATAATAACTAAACTAACTAAATAAATAACTAATAACTAAATTAACTAAAACTAATAATAATAATAATAATAATAATAATAATAATAATAATAATAATAATAATAATAATAATAATTAAATAAACTAAACACCCAAAACCAAAATAAAATTAATAATAATAACTAAACTAAAGTAAAATAACCATAACTAAATAAAACTAATAATAATAATAACTAAGCAAGAACTAAAAAACTAATAAAATAATACTAAAAATAAAACTAATTAATAACTAACTAATAAAACCTGATAAACTAATAAATAATAAACTAAAAACCTAATAATAACTAATAAAAAGCTAAAACTAATAAAAAAACTAAATAAAACTAATAATAAATAACTAATAACCTAAAACTAATAACTAATATACTAATAACTAATAAACTAAAAAACTAATAAACAAATTAATAAACTAAACCAATAATAATAGAACTAATAAACTAACTAACCAAACTAAATAAGAATAATAAACAATAATAATAAAATAACTAACTAACTAAACTAATAATAAAACTAACTGATAAACTAACTAATAAATAATAAAATAACTAAACCCTAAACCCTAACTAAATAAATAAACTAAATAATAATAATAAAACTATTAATAATAAACATAAACTAATAATAATAATAATAAACAAAAGAAAAAAAACTAAAATAAAATAAAACTAATAATAAACCAACTAAGTAAACTAATAATAATAAAAAATAATAAATAACTAATAAAAAATTAAACCATAAACCAAACTAAAAAACCTAATAATAATAAACTAATAAACCTAAACCCATAACTAAACTAATATAACTAATAAAATAAACTAATAAACTAATAAATAAACTAAGCAAAACTAAACTAATAAAACTAAAACACTAACTAAAAGTAACTAAAACCTAAATAATAATAAAACCATATAATAATAATAACAAAACTAATAAGAACTAAACTAACTAATAATAACTAATAAATAAACTAAGATAAACTAAACTCCAATAAATGATAAACTAAAATAAACTAAACCTAACAACTAAACTAAGCTATAATAATATTAACTAAAACTAAAACTAATAAAACTAAACTAATAACTTAACTAAAACTAAAATAACTATACTAAACATAAAACTAATAATAAACTAATAATAACCTAAAACTAATAAAAGCTAATAATAACTAATAAACACAAAACCTAAAACCTAAATCCTAAAATTAAACTAAACCCTATTTTTGGGCGATTTTGAGATCTCTCATGTTCTTGGTGGGTTTTTGAGCGCTTTCTCTTATATTAATTGCTCGGCCTTGGGACAATCTCTGTTCTTGTCAAAGTGGCATGACTCATGGCATCAGCTTCTTCAAATCCATGGGGTAAATCCCATGTGCCGATGGATCGCTAGGGCATCAAAATTTTTCGTAATCCCACCAATAAATTACCTGCTATTATTAAATCTTTCAAAGAGCCTTTAGCTGGTAAGAATTCCTCCACCAAGCCTCCTTTGAATTTGCTTCATATTACTTTTAAAGGTACTCCGATAATTAAGATTTCAGATGAGGATATTGAACGATTACCTGAGCCTTTCTCTTTTTCTTTGATTGGAAAGTTTTCAATTTAATCGCCAAAGATGGATAATATTTGTTCTTTTTTTCATAGCTTAAATTTATTTAGTTCTTTTTCTATTAGTTTGATTGATGCAAGGCATCTTTTGATTAAACTTTCTAATGACCTTGATTACGGAAGAATTTTTTCTAGGCATTCTTACTATGTTTATAATTATGAAATGTGTATTTTGAAATGGATGCCTATGTTTGATTTTAATGAAGAGTCTTCTATTGTTCCCATTTGGATTTCTTTACCTAACTTATAGATTCATCTATTTAATCATTAGATATTTTATGCAATTGGTTTAATTTTTGGTCAACCTTTGCAAGTTGATCAAGCAACAACTGCTTCTTCTAGACCGTATGTTGCTAGAACTCTTGTAGAGATTGAAATTACTAAAAATATCTGAAAGAAATTGGGTTAGGTTTGACGAAATGTGATTATTTTCAGAAAGTTGTTTTTGAGAAGTCATTGTAAGATTCATGGGCATGAAATTTCTGAATGTTTTATTACTCATCCCTCTCTTAGGAAGAAAATTGCTAGTAAGAATTCAATTGTTTAAAAAACTGATGATTCTCTCAAGTTGGATAAAGAAAAATCTATTTTTCAAAATTTTGATGTTTTGCAAAACCAGATTTTTGAATCTTCTGAAAAAGTTTTACCTATTAATGATTTGTCTGATGCGGAAGGTAATTTTGATGTTTTTGAAAAAGTTTTAACAAATAATCATGCTTAAGTGTTTCTTTTGATGATTCTCTTAAAGGGAAGACTTTAGAGGCTATGGTTAATGATTCTAATGGTTTGGATGTTGTGCATAAGTCCTTTCATGATGATGGTTTAAATATTGTTGATTCTAACATCATTTCTTCCAATCAGTTGGATGTTGTTTATCTTTCTCCTATGTCTGCTTTAGATCTCGGGAAAGAGATTATTTCTTTACTTTCTTTGATTTAGAATGGTGGTGAAAAGAATGTTCTTGTTTCTAATATTTTAACTTTTGGTCCTGACAATCTTGTTAATATTGGTGATCCTTCTTTTAAAAAATAAAATTTAGATACCTGTGATAATTTTCTCATTTTGAATAGTTATGTTTCAGTTCAAAATGATTATTTTTCTATGGCTAGTAATTATGTTTAGAATTTTGGTAATATGCTATGTTTCTATGGGATTTCAATCTTATTTTAATCCCTTACATGAAGATTGTTTTGAAAATATGGATTATGCTTCTCTTATTTCTTTTATGAGTGAAGATAGGGAGGGGACTCTTCAGATTTTGTTGGAAAGTGAAAGTATTGATAATTATCTTCTTAATAAAGCTATTCTTGCTCCTTCTTTCACTTCTAATTCTAAAATGCATACTATTTCTGATTTTCCTTTATCTATTATTGTGGATGATTATGAATGCTCTTCTTTGAAATTGATAGCTTCTGCTGATCCCTATGCCTTTTATAATATCTTGATTCATTTTAAAGGAGATTTTCTGGAGAAAGGACATGGTTATAAAATTGTTTAAAAGAAGAAAAAGAAAAAAGTATTCAGATTTATGCCCCTCCTCACTTGCCAAGGATTACTCATTCCAAAGCATTTTGGAAATAATCTCTCCTATCCTTGGGAGGTTTTTGCTTTTTGGGTGATTTTTTCTCTATTTTTTGAGCTTTTACTATGTGTTTTCTTGCTAGCTTGAGTATTGGCTCCTTGGGTAATTTTCCTCCTTCTAGCTTGGTGATTTTAGCTTCTTGTTTAATGGGGGTTTTTTTTTTGCCCTTTGGCTGGTTGGTTTTATGCTGGTGGCTTTGTTCCTATTGGCTTGCCTTTCTTTGGTTAGTGCTTTTGCTCTCTTTGTTGGTAGTAGGTTGGGCTTTGTCTTTGGCATGTGTTGCCTTTCTTTGGTTAGTGCTTTTGCTCTCTTTGTTGGTGGTAGGTTGGGCTTTGTCTTTGGCATGTGTCCATTGGTTGGCTATTTCTTTAGTTGTTTATTTTAGCTTTTTTTGGCCTTCTTCTTTTTTTTATGTTTGTTGGTTTGGTTCTCTTGCTCTTTCCTTGGCTACATTTCTTGGGTGCTCTATTGTGTGGCTACTCTATTGGCTATTTCCTTTCCTTTATTTGGTGCCTTGGTGGCTTTGGATTGGTGTTGTTGTGGGCTCTATTGGCTTGGTGCCTTGGTGGCTTGGATTTCTATTTTTCTGGGCCATGTTGGCTTTATCTTTGAGCTTTTTTTCTCCCTCTTTTTAAGAGGTGTTCATAATTGGTTTTGTTGGGATTTCCTTCCATTAATTTTATTTATTACTCTCCTCTCTCTTCTATTTCCTTAGCTTCACTTTTTCTTTCGCTGGGTGGCTATTATGATAGGTTCATGTTTTTCTTTGGCTGGGATGGCTATGATGATATGATGGATTTTTTACTTTGATATTTTTGTGGCTGGTGACTTTTCCTATTTGTAACACTTCTTTGAAGCTGGATATACTTAGGATTTGATGCTCCTCATTATTCTGATTATCCTTCTTCCTTGATATCTGAGCCTTAGTTTTTTTCTCTTTATGTTTTCAGATCTCCTTATGGCTGAGATTTCTTGCAGGCTGTAGGTTCTCTTTTTCAGTTGGTCTCTTCTTCTTCTTGGAGGGAGCTAGAGTCTTACTGATGGTCTATTTTTCTTAGATGGTTGGAGTTGTCTTCAGTTGTAGGTTGCAGGTTTCCTTTTCTTATGGATCTTCATCTCTTTAGAGGTTCTTTTGGAACTCCGTGGATTCATTCGCTTTGCTATCTTTTGCTTGGGGTTTTTTAGTTTGGCCTTTATTTTTTTTTTATTGCTTTATCTTTTCCAATCCCAAGTCCGGATGTGAAAAGTGGAGGGTTGTGATAGGTAGTCGACAACCAGTGTAAAACTTGTCAAAATTATCATGACATGAATCCTTTAAATCATTGTGTTAATGTTAGGGAGTCCCTTGGAAGTGATGCATTGTATGGCTTGAATACAATGAAAAATGTGCAAGGACCACTGCATCGGGAGTGTAGTGTTAAATAAGCAAGGGTTCCCACTTTATGGAAGGATGCGGGTAAAGAAGTTAGTCCATGAAACTAGAATTAGGTTAGGAACTTGGAATATATATACTCTTATAGGTAAATTGATGGAATTAATAGATATTATGGTTCATGGAAAGATAAATATTTTATGTGTTCAAGAAATTAAACAAGTTCAGAGAAGATCGAGGAAATTTGATAGTTTAGGTTTTAATCTTTGGTATTCAAGTAGAAGTCGAACTAGAAATGGTGTAGGTGTGATCATAGATAAAAGTTTGAAGGATAATGTTATAAAAATTAATAGATGTGGAGATAGAATTATAGCTTTAAAGATTATAATTGATACTAAGATTATCAATGTTATAAGTGTTTATGCTCCCCAAATAGGTTTGGATATAAGCTCAAAAGAAAATTTTTAGAATGAATTAGAGGATTAAAATAAAGATACCTCTTGAAGAAAAGTATTTTTTGGAGGAGATTTAAATGGACATGTTGGTAGAGTGTAGAAGATTTTAAAAGTATTCATGGTGGTTATGGATTTGGAGTGACTGAACAAGGTAGGACTATATTAGATTTTGCTTTAGCTTATGATTTTGTAGCTAAAACTTTATTTAAGAAAAAATGAACAAATTATTACTTATAAAACTGGATCTAATAAAACTCATATTGACTATTCCCTAATAAGAAAAATATATCCTTTAGATTGTAAAGATTGTAAGGTCATTCCAAGTGAAAGTTAAGTACCCAACATCGATTGTTAGTTTTAGATTTTAAGTTGAAAGGTTGTAAGAGGAAAAATAAATCAAATTATTGTCCTATATTAGATGGGGACATTTAAAGAACATAAATAAAAATATTTTTAAGAGCAAGCTACAAGAGCTTAGAATTTGGGATGTTCATAACAAAGTCAATGTTATGTGGGAAAAAGTAGCAAGTGAAATTAAGCAAGTTGCTAAAAATGTGCTTGGAGAATCAAAAGGAAAAGCTTCTTTTAATAAAAAAATAGTTTGGTGGAGTCGAGTGTGAAAGAAAAGATAAGAAATAAGAAGCATTGTTACAAAACTTGGTTTAGATGTTCAAACTCGAAGAATTGGGAAAGATATGAAGTGGCCCGTAGAGATTCTAAGAAAGCAATATATGATGCAAATAATTTAGCTTTTAGTGATATATATAATAGATTAGATACCAAAGAAGGTGAAATATGTATGTATAAGTTAGCCAACCAAAGAGATAGGAGAAGTAAAGACTTAGTTCAAGTAAGGTGTATTAAGGATAAAAATAAAAAAGTACTTTTCTTAAAAAAGGATATTGAAAATAGGTGGATGAGATATTTTGATAAAATTTTCAATGAAGGATTTGAAAGTACAATTGATTTTAGCAACCTTAATGCCCTAAACAAAAATAGAGAATTGCATTTTTATCATCGCATTAGTAAATCTGAAGTTAGAGAAGCTTTAAAGAAAATGAAATGTGGAAAAATAGTAGGATTTGAGGATATTCCAATAGAAGTGTGGAAATGTTTAGGAGATCAAGGAAATTTTTTGGCTTAAAAAATCTTTTAATCTTATTTTAAATACTAAAAGATAGATGAGTGGAGGAAGAGTTTGTTGGTTCCTATATTTAAGAATAAAGGTGATACACAAGAGTGTGCAAATTATAGAAGAATTAAGTTAATGTGTCATACATTAAAATTATGGGAGAGAGTAATTGAGCATAGGTTACGATGTGATACAAAAGTTTCTCATAATTAGTTTGGTTACATTCCAGGTAGATCCATTATGGATGTTATACATTTGTTAAGAGGTTTGACGGAGAAGTATAGAGAAAGTAAGGAGGATCTACATATGATATTTATTGATTTAGAGAAAGCTTATGATAAAGTTTCAAGAGATGTTCTTTGGAGAGTTCTAGAATAGAAAAGAGTTAATATTGGTTATATCCAAGTCATTAAGGATATTTATACTAGAGCTATTACTTGTGTCCAAACACAAGGAGGATTGATAAAATGTTTTCCTATTTCAGTTAGATTACATTAAGGATCAGCTTTAAGCCCTTACCTTTTTTGCTTTAGTTATGTATGTTCTTACTAGGCATTTACAAGAAGATGTACCTTGGTGTATGCTTTTTGCTGATGACATTCTTCTTGTTGATAAGACTAGAGAGGGAGTCTTAAAGAAACTTGATTTATGGAAGTCAACATTAGAGTCTAAAGGTTTTCATTTAAGTAGATTTAACACTGAATATATGGAGTGTAATTTTAGTTATAGAAGTTCTAGTGGTAGTGTTGTGACATTAGGTGAACAAGTCATTAATAAGAGTGAGTGATTCAAATATTTAGGCTCTATTGTTCAAAATGATGGTGAAATAGATGGAGATGTTATTAGTAGAATTCAAGTAGGATGGTTGAAGTGGAGGAATGCATCTGGCCTATTGTGTGATTGAAAAGTTCCACTAAAACTTAAGAGAAAATTTTATAAGATGGTTATAAGACCTGTAATGACTTATGTTGCAGAATGTTGGCCAATAAAAGATGAGGATGCTCAGGTGGATGAGTGGCTTTACTCTTAGAGATAAAATTCGAAATGAGTATGTTCGGGAAAAAGTTGGAGTAGTTCTAGTGGCAGATATGTTTAGAGAGATTCACTTAGATGATTTTGCCACATAAAGCATCGGTCGTCCGATGACTCGGTTAGGAGAGTAGATGCATTAGATTTGCCTTATGTTAAGAATGGTAGAGGTAGACCTAAAAAGACTTGGTTAAGATGTATAAAAAATGTCCTTAGTATACTTGAATTAAATGAGAATTTGACACATAATCGGACATAATGGAGATGAAAGATTCATGTAACTGACCCCACATAGTGGAATAAAGGCTTCTTGTTGTTGTTATTGTTGTTGTTGCTCTTTGATGAATGTTTAAGGACTAAACTATTTAGGATTCTCCTATAGCTCATTTGAACAGTAGTTTTTTTTTCATTTTATGTTTAGTCTCTAATATGGTCTTCTTGTACCTATTTTTCTCAACAATAAGTACCTTTTAGTTAAAAAGAGAACCCTAAACACTAAACTAAACTAAAAAATAAATAAACATAAGAATAAAAAACCTAAATAAAATAAAAACTAAACATCAAATAAACCTAAAATAAAATATAGTAAAAACTAAATAAAAACCTAAAGCTAAAAAATAAACCTGAAAATAAATAAAAAATAAAACCTAAACCCTAAACTAAAAAAAACTAATCCTAAAATAAAAATAAAATAAGCAAAATAAAATAAACCTAAACCTAAACTAAAATAAATAAAACCTAAACCTAAACCTAAAATAAACTAAACCTAAACCAAAACCTAAACTAAATAAAATAAAATAAACTAAAAAAAAACATAAACCTAAACAAAAAAATAAAACCTAAAATAAAAAACTAAAACCTAAACCTAAAAAAAAAAACCTAAACCTAAAACTACAAATAAAATATAAAACCTAAGCATAAAAAGTAAAATAAAAATAAAATGCAACTAAGAAATTAACCTAAACCTAAAAAAAAAACTAAAATAAAAATCCTAAACTAAAAATAAATAAACCTAAAATAAATAAACTAAACTAAATAAAATAAAAGATAAACCTAAACAAAAAATAAAGGAAATAAACTAAATAAACTTAAACCTACCAGTTTACTTAATTTTTTGATAAAAAAAAACCTAAACCCTAAATCCTAAGCCCTAAACCCTAAACCATTAACCTACAACACTAAGCCTACAACCTACAACCCTAAACCCTAAAAAATCCTAAACCTTAAACCCTAAACCTTAAACCATAAAAACAAAACACTAAACCATAAACCTTAATCCCTAAACCCCAACCCTAAACACTAAACCCTAAAAGCATAAACCCTAAAACCCTAAACCCCGATTGAGCAGATTTTTATGAAAGGTGATCTTAAAGAAGTCAAAGAAGCGGTTGCGAAATACAAAGTTTCTTCTCCTACCCATGTTGGTCTTGTTGCACCTACTGATGTTGTGGTTCCTCTAGGCAACACTGGTTTAGAACCTTCATAGACTTCTTTCTTCCAGGTTCTCAACATCGAACTAGGATCAACAAGGGTACCTAAATTATCACCGAAATGATTAAAAAATGTGATAAGTGGGATCCTCATAGTGCTCTCCTAAAGTCGGGATTAGGCCATTCTCTTGGCTAAACCCAAAACCTAAACCCTAAAACCTAAAAAACCTAAAACCTAAAAACCTAAACCAAAACTAAATAAAACCAAAAAAGAAAATAAATAAAAAACATAAACTTAAACAAAATATAAATATAAAATAAAATAAATACCTAAACCTAAACCTAAAAACAAAACAAAATAGAAAACAAAAATAAACTAAAATAAAAAAAAACCAAGAATAAAAACTTTAATAAATTAAAACTAAACGAAAAATAAAAAAATAAAATTTTATTTATTTTATGTTTATTTTATTTTTATTTTATGTTTAGGTTTTTTATTTAGGTTTTTTATTTTTAGGTTTATTTTATTTTTTAGTTTAGCTTAGGTTTTTATTTATTTAATTTTAGTTTAGTATTTATTTTTTATTTTATTTTATTTTTATTTTTAGGTTTAGGTTTAGGTTTTAGTTTAGGTTTTTATTTTATTTTATTTATTTAGGCTTAGGTTTTTTATTTATGTTATTTCTAGGTTTTACTTTATTTAGGTTTAGGATTTTTAGGTTTGTGGTTTGGGGTTTTAGTTAACTGTGGGCTCAGGTTTGGGTAAGAGCCTGGTATATTTAGGCCTAAGCTAGGATCTGGGGTTTTGGGTTAGGGTGGGTTGGGTTTGGGTAGATCTTAATTAGGGTAAGTGCCTAGAGTATAGTTTTAGGCCTTAGCTAGTGGCTATGGCTCAGGGTTGGGCATAAACTTTAGGGCCTAAGAGGGTTTAGGGTAGGCTCATGGCTAAGATTTCTTTAGTTTTGTTTATTTAAGGGTTTATGTATTTTATTGTTCATTACAGCTTTATTTCTAGGGTAGGATTTTATTTATTTATGTTATTTTTAAGTTTATTTTAGGTGGTTTATTTAGCATTTATTTATTTGATTAAGTATATACATTTAGTTTTCTATAAGATTTTATTTGTGTATTTTTATTTTTAATAGTTTAGGTATTTATTTTATTTTATTTTGTCATTTTAATATTAACTTAGGAAGTTTAGGTTTAGGTTTTAGGTTTTATCAGTTTAAGTTTTATTATATTTTATTTTATTATTTATTTTGTAGGTTTTATTACTTATTTTATTTTTAGGTTTTATTTAGTTTATGTTTAGGTTTTTAGGTTTTTAGGGTTTATAGTTTAGGGTTTAGGGTTTAGGATTTTAGGGTTTAGGGTTTAGGATTTAGGGTCTAGGTTTTACTTATTATAATTTAGTTAATTTTATTTGAGGTTTATGTTTACTCTATATTGTTTATTTTAGGTTTAGATTTTTTTAAAATTTAGGGTATAGGTTTTATTTTTTATTTTTAGGTTTATGTTCAGGTTTTTGTTTAGGTTTTGTTTATTTTAGGTTTATGTTCAGGTTTTATTTATTTTAGTTTAAATTATTTTAGTTTAGGTTTATGTTTATTTTATTTTTATTTTTGTTTTAGTTTTTTTTAGGGTTTAGGTTTTAATTTTATTTATTTTAGGTTTATTTTTAGGTTTTAGTTTTATTTAGTTTTATTTTATTTTATTTTAGGTTTATTTTAACTTTATTTTAAGTTTAGTTTTTATTTTATTTAGATTTTATTTTAGTTTAATTTAGGTTTATTTATTTTATTTTAGTTTAGTTTTTATTTTTTATTATTATCTTTTAGGTTTAGGTTTAGGTGTTTTAGTTTAGGTTTAATTTTATTTTATTTTGGTTTAGGTTTTATTATTTATTTTATAAGTAAGAGGTTTTTATCTAGGAATTAGGGTTTAGGGTAGGGTTTGGGGTTTGGGATTAGGGTTTAGGTTTAGGGAGGGTTTAGGGTTTAAGATTTAGGGTTTAAGGTTTAGGGTTTTAAGGGTTTAAAGTAGGTTTTTAGGTTTTGGTGGTGTGGATTTGTTTAGGCTTTTAGTTTTTTTAAACAAATTCAAATTCAACATTTCAATTCGCAAGTAACACATCAGGTTTTCTAAGACACAAGCAATGACATAGATAAAAAATGAGCACACATAGAGCAAATCAAAAACCCTAGATAATTAGAACCGTATCTACTATAAAGACACAATTCCATAAACAGGAAATTGGATTAGTCGTTCTTTAATTTCTCCACTTCCCATCAGGACCAACGTAGGCCTCTTCAGTAGCGGGATCCACCATCATATCCCTTTATCGCAACCACGGTTGTAACCTCCGTCGCTCCTTCGGCCTCCATAACCACCACTGCCCCAACCACCACCTCCAGATCTAGTAGCACCTCCAGATCCCCCACCACCACTATGATAATCGCTGCCTCCGCCTTTGCCTCTACTGCTAGATCTAGATCAAGCCTGGTTGACAGTGATGTTCTGGCCATCAAGGTTCTGCCTATTCTTAGGATTTAAGTTTATTAGGTTCTTAAGTTTTGGTTTATTTTTTTAATTTAATTAGTTACTTTAAGTTTAAGTTAGGGTTTAAGGTTTAGGATTTATTATTTGTTTTATGGTTTATACTTTTAGGTTTAGGTTTAGGGTAGGTTTAGGGATTGTGGTTTTAGTGGTTTGGGGAGTTTTTTGGTTAGGGTTTAAGGTTGGTTTGGGGTTTAGGGTTTAGTAGGTTAGGTTGGGTTTAGTTTAGCCTAAGGTTTTAGATTTTAGGTCTGTGGTTTAGGTTTAAGTTTGGGTTTAGGGTTATCATTATGGTTTAGGGTTTAGAGTTTGGGGTTGCTTGGGTTTTAGATTGGGGTTTTGTGGTTTAGGGTTTAGGGTAGGTTTAAGGTTTAGGGTTTTTTGGGTTTAGGGTTTAGGTTAGAGGTTTAGGTTTAGGTTTAGGGTTTAGGTTATTTTAAAAAATAAACCTAAACCTAAACTAAAATAAACTAAACTAAAATAAATAAAACCTAAACCTAAATTAAAAAATTAACTAAACCTAAACCTAAACATAAACTAAATAAAATAAAATAAACTAAAAATAAACCTAATCCTAAACAAAAAAATAAAACCAAAAAATTAACCTAAAATAAAAAACTAAAACCTAAACCTAAAAAAATAAAATAAAAACCTAAACCTAAAACTACAAATAAAAATAAAAAAACCTAAAAAAATAAAATAAAAATAAAATGCAACTAAGAATTAAACCTAAACCCAAAAAAAACTAAAATAAAAACCCTAA
Organism: Cymbidium sinense; assembly: GCA_021442155.1. Classification (NCBI taxonomy): domain Eukaryota; kingdom Viridiplantae; phylum Streptophyta; class Magnoliopsida; order Asparagales; family Orchidaceae; genus Cymbidium; species Cymbidium sinense. Next base: position 76,786,215 of record CM038214.1, read on the forward strand.
ACTAAAAATAAATAAACATAAAATACATAAACAAACAAAATAAAATAAAAGATAAAACTAAAAATAAATAAAAAATAAAATAAATAAACTAAATAAACCTAAACCTACCAGTTTACTTAATTTTTTGTTTAAAAAAAAACCTAAACCCTAAATTCTAATCCCTAAACTTTAAACCCTAAACCTACAACACTAAGCCTACAACCTACAACCCTAAACCCTAAAAAATCCCAAACCCGAAACCCTAAATCTTAAACCCTAAACCCTAAACACTAAACCCTAAACCTTCATCCCTAAACTCCAACCCTAAACACTAAACCCTAAAAGTATAAACCCTAAAACCCTAAATGCCGGTTGAGCTAAATTTTATGAAAGGTGATCTTGAAGAACTCAATGAAGAGGTTACGAAATACAATGTTTGTTCTCCTACCCATGTTGGTCTTGTTGCACCTACTGATGTTGTGGTTCCTCTAGGCAACACTGGTCTAGAACCTTCATAGACTTCTTTCTTCCAGGTTCTCAACATCGCAACTAGGATCAATAAGGGAACTGTTGAAATTATCACCCTGATTGAGCTGATTAAAAAAGGTGATAAGCTGGGATCCTCATAGGCTGCTCTCCTAGCTAAGCTGGGGATTATGCCATTCTCTTATGGCCTAAACCCAAAACCATAAACCTTAAACCCTAAAAACATAAAAACCTAAACCTAAACTAAATAAAGCCAAAAAAGAAAATAAATAAAAAACATAAACTAAAAGAAAATATAAATATAAAATAAAATAAATACCTAAACTAAAACCTAAACCTAAACCTAAATAAAAAACAAAATAGAAAACAAAAATAAACTAAAATAAAATTAAAAAAAAAACCTAAACTAAACTAAAAAATAAAATAAACCTAAGAATAAAAAGCTTTAATAAATTAAAAACTAAACATAAAATAAAAATAATATTTAATTTTATTTTATGTTTATTTTATTTTTATTTTATGTTTAGGTTTTTTTTATTTAGGTTTTTTATTTTTAGGTTTATTTTATTTTTTATTTTAGGTTTTATTTATTTAATTTTTAGTATTTATTTTTAATTTTATTTTATTTTATTTTTGGTTTAGGTTTAGGTTTTAGTTTAGGTTTTATTTTATTTTATTTATTTAGGCTTAGGTTTTTTATTTGTTATTTCTAGGTTTTACTTTATTTATAGGTTTTGGTTTTAGGAGGGCTAGTTCAGTTTAGGTTTAGGGTTTAGGGAGTTTAGGTTTGGAGAGTTTAGGGTCATATTTTATGGTTTAGTGTTTAGGGTCTGGGGTTTTAGGTTTAGGGTCATCGATTTAAGGTTTAGGCTAAGACTAGGTCACTAGATGGTTTGTGAGTTGTTCAGATTTAGGCTCTAGTTTTGTGGCCTAGGGTAGGGTAGGGCTATGGCCTAGGGCTTAGTAGGGTAACATTAGAGTTTAAAGGGCTTTAGGATTTAGGGTCAGATTAGGCCTTTATTTCTTTAGTTTTGTTTATCTAGTTTTATGTTTATTTTATTTTGTCTCAACTAGTTTAGCCCTGGTTTCTTTCTTAGGGTAGGTTTTATTTTTATTTATTTATGTTGTATTGTTTATTTTTAGGTTTAGATTTTATTTAGTTTTATCTATTTGGTTTTAAGTTTATATTACATTTAGTTTTCTTTTATATAGGCTTTATTTTAGGTGTATTTTATCTTTTAGTTTAGTTTAGATTTTATTTATCTATTTTATTTAGTTTTATTTTTTTATCTTATCTTTATTATTAATTAGGTTTGTTTAGGTTTGGCCTTAGTTTAAGTTTTTATTTTATTTTATTTTATTATTATTTAAGTGTAGGTTTATTATTTTATCTTTTATTTTATTTAGTTTAAGTTTAGGTTTTAGGTCTGGCTCATATTTAGGGTTTAGTGGCTCACGGTTTAGGGTAGGGTTTAGGATTTTAAGGTTTAGGGTTTAGGATTTAGGGTCTAGGTTTTATTTATTTTAAATTAGGTTTATGTTTACTTTATATTATTTATTTTAGGTTTAGGTTTTAAAATTTAGATAGGTTTATTTTTTTATTTTAGGTTTGTGTTTAGGTTTTGTTTAGTTTAGTTTATTTTAGGTATGTCTCAGGTTTATTTATTTTAGTTTAATTTATCTAGTAGGTTTAGGTTTAGGTTTATTTTATTTTAGCTTTAGTTTTTTTTAGGGTTTAGGTTTTAATTTTATTTATTTTTAGGTTTATTTTAGGTTTTATTTTTATTTAGTTTTATTTTATTTTATTTTAGGTTTTTTTTTAAACCTTTATTTTAAGTTTAGTTTTTATTTTATTTAGATTTTATTTTTTTAGTTTAATTTAGGTTTTATTTATTTTATTTTAGTTTAGTTTTTATTTTTATTTTATTATCTTTTTTTGTTAGGTTTATGTTTTAGTTTTTTTATTTTATTTTATTTTGGTTTAGGTTTATTATTTATTTTATTTTTAAGTTTTATTTAATGAGGTTTAAGTTTTTTATCTTTTTTAGTTTTAGGTTTAGGGTTTAGGGTTTGGGGTTTGTGGATTAGGTTTTGTTTTAGGGTTTAGGGTTTTAGGTTTAAGGGTTTAAGGTTTAGGTTTAGGGTTTAGGGTTTAGGTTTTGGTTTAAGGTTGGATTTTGTTTAGGTTTATTTTAGTTTTTTTTTTTTTAATGAGAACAAAATTCAAATTCAACATTTCTTCTTTCAATTCATCAAGCAAGTAACATCAGTTTTCTACAGCAATGACATAGATAAAAAATGAGCACGCATAGAGCAAATCAAAAACCCTAGATAATTAGAACCATCTCTACTATAAAGACACAATTCCATAAGTAGCAAATTGGATCAGTCATTCTTTAGTTTCTCCACTTCCCATCAGAACCAATGCCTCTTGAGCGGATCCACCATCATATCCTCTGCAACCACTTGTAACCTCCCGCTCTTCCTCGCCTCCATAACCACCACTGCCCCAACCACCGCCTCCATATCTACTAGCACCTCCAGATCCCCCACCACCACTATAATAATCGCCGCCCCCCTTTGCCTCCATAGATCTGAGCCGGTTGACCGGATGTTGCCGTCAAGGTTTTGCCTATTCTTAGGATTTAAGTTTATTAGGTTCTTAGGTTTAGGTTTATTTTTTTAATTTAATTAGTTACTTTAAGTTTAATTTTAGGGTTTAGGGTTTATTGTTTAGGGTTTTAAGGTTTATACTTTTAGGGTTTAGGATTTAGGGTTAGGGTTTAGGATTGTGGTTTTAGGTTTAGGTTTTAGGTTTAGTGATGATTAGGGAAGGTTTAGGGTTTAGGGTTTGAGTGGTAGGTTAGGGTCAGTTAGGGCCTGAGTTAGTGGTGGGTTAGATCTTGGATCCGTTTAGGGTTTGGGTTTAGTGTCATCAATGGTAGTTTAGGGTAGAGTTTAGGTTAGAGGTTGGGATCAGGCTAGGGTGTGGCTCAGTAGGCTCAGGTTAGTTTAGGGTACATCAGCCTGGTTATGGCCTTTGGTAGTAGAATTTAGGCACTGGGCCTGGTTTTAGGTTTAGGGTTCTTTAGGGTCATGGTTTAGGGTTTAGGTTTAGGTCCAGGGTTGCCTGAGTTTGGTTGGTTTTGGATTTTAAGAGAACAAATCGATTCAACATTTCTTTGAGTTTTAGTAGTCGGTTACCATTTGTTTTAGATTTAGCTTTATTAGTTTTTACGGTTTAGGGTTTCTTTATAATTTGTTTAGTTACTTCAGTTTAGGTTTAGGGTTTATTTATTTAGGGTTTATTTATGGTCTAGATTTGTTTTGTATGCTTTTAGGGTTGTTTAGGATTAGGGTTTAGGTGTTAGGATTTAGGGTTTAGGGTTTTAGGTTTAGGGTTGTAGGTTCATGGTTTAGGGTTTTTAGTTAAAAAAAGGACCCTAAACACAAAACTAAACTAAAAAATAAATAAACATAAGAATAAAAAACCTAAATAAAATAAAAAAAAAAACATAAAATAAAATAAATTAAACCTAAAATAAAATATAATAAAACTAAATAAAACTAAAGCTAAAAAATAAACCTAAAAAATAAATAAAAAAACTTAAACCCTAAACTAAAAAAAAAACTAATCCTAAAATAAAAATAAAAAAATCAAAATAAAATAAACTAAACCTAAACTAAAATAAACTAAACTAAAATAAAAACCCCTAAACCTAAAATAAACTAAACTAAACCTAAACCTAAACTAAATAACATAAAATAAACTAAAATAAACCTAAACCTAACAAAAAAAAAAATAAAACCTATAAATTAACCTAAAATAAAACTAAACCTAAAAAAATAAAATAAAAAACCAAAACCTAAAACTATAAATAAAAAAAAACCTAAGCATAAAAAATAAAAGAAAAATAAAATGCAACTAAGAATTAAACCTAAACCTAAAAAAAAAAAAAAAATAAAACCCTAAATTAAAAATAAATAAACCTAAAATAAATAAACAAAACTAAATAAAATATAAAATAAAACTAAATAAAAATAAATAAAAAAATAAAGTAAATAAACTAAATAAACCTAAACCTACCAATTTACTTAATTTTTTGTTAAAAAAAAACCTAAACCCTAAATCCTAATCCCTAAACCTTAAACCCTAAACCTACAACACTAAGCCTACAACCTACAACCCTAAACCCTAAAAAATCCTAAACTTGAAACCCTAAATCTTAAACCCTAAACCCTAAACACTAAACCCTAAACCTTCATCTTTAAACCCCAACCCCAAACACTAAACCCTAAAAGCATAAACCCTAAAACCCTAAACCCCGATTGAGCTAATTTTTATGAAAGGTCATCTTGAAGAAGTCAACGAAGAGGTTGCGAAATACAAAGTTTGTTCTCCTACCGATGTTGGTCTTGTTGCACCTACTGATGTTGTGGTTCCTCTAGGAAACACTGGTCTAGAACCTTCATAGACTTCTTTCTTCTAGGTTCTCAACATCAACTAGGATCAAAAAGTTGGAAATTATCACCGATTGAGTGATTAAAAAAGGTGATAACTCCTCTGCTGTTGGGATTAGGCCATTCTCTTATGGCCTAAACCCAAAACCATAAACCTTAAACCCTAAAAACCTAAAAACCTAAACTTAAACTAAATAAAACCAAAAAAGAAAATAAATAAAAAACATAAACCGAAATAAAATATAAATATAAAATAAAATAAATACCTAAACCTAAACCTAAAAAAAAAACAAAATAGAAATCAAAAATAAACTAAAATAAAATATAGAAAAACCTAAACTAAACTAAAAAATCAAATAAACCTAACAATAAAAAGCTTTAATAAATTAAAAACTAAATGTAAAATAAAAATAATATTTTATTTTATTTTATGTTTATTTTATTTTTATTTTATGTTTAGGTTTTTTTCATTTAGGTTTCTTATTTTTTGGTTTATTTTATTTTTTTAGTTTAGCTTAGGTTTTTATTTATTTAATTTTAGTTTAGAATTTATTTTTTATTTTATTTTATTTTTAGGTTTAGGTTTAGGTTTTAGTTTAGGTTTTTACTTTATTTTATTTATTTGGCTTAAGTTTTTTTATTTACAGTATTTTGTTTTTTTAGTTTTGTTTTAGGGTTTGGGGTTTCTGCCTATGGTTTAGGGTTTAGTTTTAGGGTTATGGTTTAGGGTTTAGTTTGAGTTTGGGTTGGGTTGAAAGCTTTATGGTCAGTTTAGGCCTGGGGTTTAGGGTTTAGGCTCAGGGTTAGGGTTGGAGTAAGATTTTTAGAGGTTTTGTGTAGAGTTTAGTGTAAGAACCAGTTTGTGGTTTTAGGTTTAGGTTTATGGTTTATGGTTTAGGTAGGGTGTGGAACCAGGGTTTAAGTTTAGGGTTTAGGGAGGGTCAGTTTAGGGGCTTATATTTCTTTAGTTTGTTTTTTAGTTTAGGTTTATGTTTATATTTTGTTCATTTAGGTTTAGGCTTTGTTTTCTTAGGGTTTAGGTTTATTTTTTATTTATTTTATGTATTTTAAGTTTATTTTAGGTTTATTTTATTTAGTTTTATTTTATTTGATTTTAGGTTTATATTACATTTAGTTTTTCTTTTATATAGGCTATTTATTTTTAGGTGTATTTTATTTTTTAGTTTAGTTTAGATTTTTATTTATTTTATTTTATTTTAGTTTTATTTTTTATTTTATTTATTATTAATTTAGGTTAAGTTTTAGGTTTAGGTTTACCTTTAGTTTAAGTTTTATTTTATTTTATTTTATTATTTTATTTAGGTGTATTATTTATTTTATTTTAGGTTTATTTAGTTTAAGTTTAGGTTTTAGGTTTTGTGGGTTTCAGTTTTAGGGTGGTTTTATTTAGGGTTTGGTTTAGGATTTTAAGGTTTAGGGTTTAGGATTTAGGGTCTAGGTTTTATTTATTTTAAATTAGGTTTATGTTTACTTTATATTATTTATTTTAGGTTTAGGTTTTTTAAAAATTTAGGGTATAGGTTTTATTTTTTTTATTTTAGGTTAGTTTGTGTTTTTTGTTTTAGGTTTAGTTTATTTTAGGTTTATGTTCAGTTATATTTATTTTAGTTTAAGTTTAGGTTTAGTTTATTTTTTTTTATTTTAGCTTTAGTTTTAGGGTTTAGGTTTTAATTTTATTTATTTTAGGTTTAATTTTAGGTTTTAGTTTTATTTTATTTTATTTTAGGTTTATTTTAAACTTTATTATAAGTTTAGTTTTAATTTTATTTAGATTTTTATTTTTAGTTTAATTTAGGTTTTATTTATTTTATTATAGTTTAGTTTTATTTTTTATTTTATTATCTTTTAGGGTTAGGTTTAGGTTTATGTTTTAGTTTAGGTTTTTATTTTATTTTATTTTGGTTTAGGTTTTATTATTTATTTTATTTTTAATTTTTATTTAGTTGAGGTTTAAGTTTTTTATCTTTTTGGGGTTTAGGGATTAGGGTTTAGGGTTTAGGATTTTAGGGTTTAGGATTTTAGGGTTTAAGGTTTAGGTTTTTAAGGGTTTAAGTTTTAGGGTAAGGTTTTAGGGTTTAGGTTTTTGGTTTAAGGTTCAGGTTTTTGTTTAGGGTTTAGGGCTTTTAGTTTTTTTTTAACAGAGAACAAATTCAAGTCCAACATTTCTTCTTTTCGAATTTATCAAGCAATTAACACACCATGTTTTCTAAGACACAAGCAACGACATAGATAAAAAATGAGCACGCATAGAGCAAATCAAAAACCCTAGATAAATAAAACCGTCTCTACTATAAAGACATAATTGCATAAGCAGCAAATTGGATCAGTCGTTCTTTAGTTTCTCCACTTCCCATCAGAACCAATGCCTGCCTCTTGAGTAGCGGGATCCACCATCATATGCCTCTGCCACAACCACAGTAGTAACCTTCGTCGCTCCTTCGGCCTCTATAACCACCACTGCCCCAACCACCACCTCCGTATCTACCAGCACCTCCAGATCTGCCACCACCACTATGAAATGTCCGCTTTCACCTCCACCGCTAGATCTAGACCGAGCCCGGTTGATGGTGATGTTTTGGCGTCAAGGTTCATTATTGTGGTTTAAGTTTATTTGGTTCTTGGGTTTATTTTTTTTAATTTAATTAGTTACTTTAAGTTTAAGTTTAGGGTTTAGGGCTTAGGGTTTATTGTTTAGGGTTTTAAGTTTTATGCTTTTAGGGTTTAGTTTGGGGTTAGGGTTTGGATTGGGTTTTGGTTTTTTTATGTTTAGTGTTTAGGGTTTGGGTTTAATGTTAGGTTTAGGGTTTAGGGAGTGTTTAGGTTAGGTTAGGTTTAAGTTAAGTTAGGGTTTGGTTTTGTGGTTTAGGTTTAGGTGGTTTAGGTTTAAGTTTTGGGTAGGCATTATGGCTCAGTTAGGTTTAGAGCCCAGGGATTTGGGCTCAGGATCAGCCTAGGTTTAGGGCCCAGGTTTAAGAAGAGGTTTGGGTTTAGGGTATAATTAGGTCAGTTTTGGTTAAGACTTAATAGGCCTAGGGCTCAGAGGCCCATTTAGGTCCTATAAATCATTAGGAGAATAGGTTTTAGGTCATGGTTCCTTTAACAAACTGATCCCAACATATTTGGTTTAGAGGGGTTACCATTATGTTTAGATTTAGGTAGCTTTATTAGTCCCAGGTTTATAATGTATTTAGGCCTTTAGGTCAGGGTGGGTGGCTCATTAAGAGGTAGTGGTATAGTTTTAGGTCAGTTATTAGGGGTTAGTGGGTTTGTGGCTCAGGGTTTTAGGCTCAGGTTGTGTTTAGGGTTGAGGTTAATTTTAGTGTTAGGGTTAGGGTTTAGGATTTATGGTTTAAGGTTTATTTTTTAAATTAAGTAAACTAGTAGGTGTAGGTTTTTTAGTTTATTTAGTTTATTTTTTATTTATTTTAGTTTATTTTTTATTCTTATTTAGTTTATATAATTTACTTTAGGTTTATTTATTTTAGTTAAAGTTTTTTATTTTTGTTTATTTTTTAGGTTTAGGTTTAGGTTTTAGTTGAGTTTTATTTCAATTTTATTTTTATGTTCAAGTTATATTTTTATTTTTAGGTTTAGGTTTATGTTTTTATGTTATTATTTTAGGTTTAGGTTTTATGTTTTTATTTCAGGTTTTTTTAGGTTTTTTTTGTTTAGGTTTTTTTAGTTTATTTATTTTATTTAGTTTAGTTTAGGTTTAGGTTTAGTTTATGGTTTATTTTAGGTTTAATTTATTTTATTTTAGTTTATTTTAGTTTAGCTTGATGTTTATTTTATTTTCTTTATTTTATTTTATTTTAGGTTTAGTTTATTTTTTAGATTAGGGTTTTATTTTATTTATTTTAGGTTTTATTTTTAGGTTTAGGTTTTTATTTAGTTTTTTATTTTATTTAATTTTATGTTTATAAAATAAATAAAAACCTAAATCTAAACAAGAAACTTAAAAAAAAACCTAAAAATAAATAAATAAATAAAGCCTAATCCCTAAACTAAAAAAAACTTAAACCTAAAATAAAATAAAATAAAACTAAACCTAAACTAAAATCAATTAAACTAAAATAAATAAAACCTAAGCTTAAACCTAAAATAAAGAAAACCTAAACATAAAGCTAAACTAAATAAAATAAAATATACTAAAAATAACCCTAAACCTAAACTAAAATTTAAAACCTAAAAAAAAACCTAAACCTAAACCTAAAAATAAATAAAAAACCTAAACCAAAAAAATAAAACTAAAATAAAAATGAAACATAAACCTAAACTAAAATAAATAAACTAAACTAATAAAAATAAGAAATAAACCTAATTAAAAATATAAATTAAACTAAATAAACCTAAACCTACAAATTTACATAATTTAAAAAAAACTTAAACCCTAAACCCTAAACCATAAACACGAAATCCTAAACCCTAAACTTTAAAACTAACACTAAACCCCAAACCCTAAACTAACCAAAAACCCTAAGCCCTAAACCCTAAATCGTAATCCCTAAACCCTAAACCCTAAACTAAAACCTAAACCTAAAATGAAAAACCTAAACCTAAACCTAAAACTAAGTAAACTAAATACCTAAACATAAATTAACTAACAAAAAAACCTAAACCTAAACCTAAATAAATAAACAAAAAATTAAACCTAAATAAAATTAAATAAACTAAATAAAATAAATAAAACTAAAATAAATAAAATAAAACATAAACCTAAACTAAATAAACCTAAATAAACCAAAACCTAAAACTGAAATCTAAACCTAAACCTGAACCTAATCCTAAAAACCTAAACCTAAACCTAAAATAACCCTAAACCTAAACCTGAACATAATTAAAAAAATTAAAACTAAAAAAACTAAGCTTGAGAAACCTAAACCTAAATAATACCTAAACCTAAACTAAGCTAAATAAACCTTACCCTAACCCTAAACCTTAAAAAAAATCCTAAAACCTAAACCTAAAATGAATAAATAAAAAATAAACATAAACTTAAACTAAAATGAATAAATAAAATAAACCTAAACCTAATAAAATAAAAACCTAAACTAAAATAAAATAAATAAACCTAAACCTAACCTAAACCTAAACTAAAACCTAAATAAATAAACCTAAACCTAAACCTAAAGTAAAATAAATAAAATAAACCTAAAAAAATAGATGTAAAAAAAATGAAAATAAACTAAAAAATAAAACCTAATTATAAACCTAAACTAAAATAAACTAAACTAAATAAAATAAATAAAACCTAAACCTAAACCTAAATAAATAAAACTAAAAACTAAACCTTAACCTAAACCTAACACTAAACCTAAAGAACAAAATCTAAACCTAAACTAAATAAACTAAAAAATAAATAAAATAAACTTAAATTAAATAAAAATAAATAAACCAAAACTAAACCTAAAAACTTAAAGCTAAACCTAAACCTAAATAAAAACCTAAACCAAAACCTAAACCTATGCTAAACCTAAACCTAAATAAACCTGAACCTAAAATAAATAAATAAAAATAAACCTTAAACCTAAACTAAAACTTAAACCTAAAAACCTAAACCTAAACCTAAACTAAACTAAATAAACCTAAATAGATAAAACCTAAAGAAAAAAAATCTAAACTAAATAAACCTAAACCTAAACCTAAACTTAAACCTAAAACCTAAACCAAAAAATAAACTAAATTAATAAATATAAACCTATACCAAAAAATAGAACCAAAACATAAAATAAAAAATAAGGTAAAACTTAAACCTAATCCTGAACCTAAACCTAAATAAATAAAAAATAAAAACCTAAATTTAAACTAAATAAACTAAATAAATTCAACCTAAACCTAAAATAAAAAGGCTAAAACTTAAACCTAAACCTAAATAAAAATTAAGCTAAATAAACTAAAAAATAAAACCTAAACCTAAACCTAAAATAAAAATAAACCTAAACTAAAATAAAATAAATAAATAAACCTAAACTGAAATAAACTAAAATTATGCTTCCCTTTGGTTTTTTTTCTCTCCTTTCTCATTTATTGCTAGTTGTTGGGTGGCCCTCCTTGGTTTTTTTTCCCTTGGTTATTTTTTTGGATGGGTGACTACCATTTATTTTTTTTTTTATGATCTCTAGGAGGGTTGTATGCTTTGTTGTTGCTTCTACCTATTTTTCTATTTTGGGTCTTTTTTGTTTAGCTGACCATCTTTCGATATTGGATCCTCTGTTGTTGGTTGTTGAGTGGCGTTGGTCTCTTCAAGATTTGATTAGCTTTGGTCTTTTCAATATGTTTTGCTATTTCTCCTGGTTTGTGTTGGAGATTCTTGTTGATTAGCTATTTTCTCTTCTGATTGGCATGAGAACAGCTGCTTTATGGTTTTTTCCTTCCTGACCTGGTTATGGATGATTTTAATGGTGGCTGATATTTGGTGGCTTTTTGTCACTGCCTACTAGGTTGATGGCATCCATTTCTCTACCTAGTTTGGTCTGGTGTCTGCTAATGGCTGGTTGTGGCTCTCCCTTGCTTGGAGCTTTGATGTCTATTTGAATGATGGTTGTTGTTATTTTTATTTTGTTTTAATCTCTTTCTAGGTTATTGTATTAGTTTTTCTATGCAATTGGCTTGTCCCTTTCAATTCTTCCATGGTGGCTCTATCACCTTGAGTATTCCGGTGGTGGCTATTTATGATTGGTCTACTATGGTTTTTGTTGGTTGTTTGGTTGTTGGCTGGCTGCTGGCCAGCTATTTCTTTGTTTGCTAAAACAAGTTCTGGAAGCCTTTGGGCTGCTTTCTTTCAATGTTGGCTTATATGAGGAATGCTGGTAATGATGGCCATGATGTTACCCATATCTTCACTTTTGGTTGGTAGCATTGCATATGAATGCATCCCTTCTTAGGATGTTTGGATGCTCATATGCATTGTTGCCTCTTGAGATGGTCTTAATTAAGCCAGAGCATTTTCTTTCTCAGCTCTCTCTAATTGTATTCTTTATCTTTGTTCTTGTTAGCTATGACTATCACCTTTGTAGTGTTTTGCAAATTTCTTTTATAGGTTGGAACTTTTTAGATGGAATGATCGTTACTCAGTCAACTCAAGAGCTATTGATGTGGATCTTGCTATCTTGCCTCCCAAAAGAGATCATGAGCCACTACTGACTGGTCTTTTGATTATTATTTTACATATATTGTACTAGTCTTAATCTGTGTCTTTTCCTCTTTTGCTTTTTTAGAAGTTGCTTTTTCTCTCTATTTTTCCATTGTACATAGATGGCAGTTTAGCTTTTTAGGTTCATTGTAGCTCGAGAGTCAGATCTTTGAGCTTTAGCCCTATTAAGGACATTGTATCCTTTTCTTTTATTGTAATGAAATTCTAACCTTTCCTTTAAAAAACCCTAAACCCTAAACCTTAAACCCTAACCCTAACCCTAAACCCAATACCATAAACCCTAAACCCTAAAAACCTAAACCTAACAATAAAATAAAATAAAAACCAAAAACTAAACTAAAATAAATTAAATAAAAACTTAAATTAAACTAAAAAATAAAATAAACATAAAATAAAAATAAAATCAACCTAAAATAAAATAAAATAAATAAAAAATAAAAACCTAAACCTAAACAATAAACCTAAAAATAAAACCTAAAAAAATAAAAAAGATAACCTAAACCTAAAGTAAAAATAAAAATAAACTAAACCTAAACTAAAATAAATAAAACCTAAACTTAAACCTAAAATAAACTAAACCTAAACGAAAACCTAAACTAAATAAAATAAAATAAACTAAAAATAAACTTAAACCTAAACTAAAAAAATAAAACTTAAAAATAAAGCTAAAATAAAATCCTAAAACCTAAACCTAAAAAAAAGTAAAATAAAAATCTAAACCTAAACCTAAAAATAAAAAATAAAACCTAAACCTAAAAATAAAATAAAAATAAAGCTAAACTAAGAAAATCAAAATAAACGTAAACCTAAACCTAAAAAATAAACTAAAATAAAAAATTTAAACTACAATAAATAAACTAAACTAAATAAAAATAAAAATAATAAATAAACTAAATAAACTGAAACCTACCAATTTCTTTAATTAAAAAAATCCTAAACCCTAAATAATAAATCCTAAACCCTAAAACCTAAACCCTAAACCCTAAATTCTAAACCTACAACCCTAAACCCTAAACCCTAAAACCCTTAACCCTAAACCTTAAACCCTAAACCCTAAGCCCTAAACTAACCTAAACTCTAAACCCTAAACCATAAACCGTAAGCCCTAATCTTAAACCCTAAACCCTAAACCTCAAAACCATAAACCCTAAAGCCTAAACCATAAACACTAATCTAACCCTAAACCCTATGCTAACCCTAAACCCCAAAAACCCTAAATCCTAAAGCCTAAACACTAAACCCAAAACCCTAAAACCTAAATTTTAAACATAAACCCTAAATGCTAAAGCCTAAATACTAAACCCAAAACTTTAAAAACTAAACCCTAAGTATAAACCCTAAATACTAAAACCCTAAACCCAAAACCCTAAACCCTAAAACTAACCTTAAACCTTAAACCTACAACCCTAAACCCTAAAACATAAAACCATAAACCCTAAACCCTAAACCCAAAACCCAAAACCCAAAATCCTAAACCTCGAACCCTAAAACCCTAAACCCCAAACCCAAAAGCCAAAACCCTAAACCTTAAATCCTAAAAACCTAAAAACCTAAACCTAAACTAAATAAAACCTAACAATAAAATAAATAGAAAAGCCTAAACCTTTATAAAATAAAAACCTATACCTAAAAAAAAAATAACCTAAACTAAAACCTAAACCTAAACCTAAATCTATGTCTAAACTAAATAAAATAAAATAAACTAAAAATAAACCTAAACCTAAAAATATCTTAAAGAAAACTTGAAATAAAAACATAAAACCTAAACCTAAAAAAATAAAATAAAAACCTAAACCTAAACCTAAAAATAAAAAATATATAACTTAAACCTAAAAAATAAATAAAACTAAAACTTAACAAAAAAATTACCCTAAACCTAAACCTAAACCTAAACCTAAAAAATAAATCAAAATAAAAAACCTAATATAAATAAACCTAAAATAAATATACTAAGATAAATAAAAAAAAATAAACCTAAATAAAAATAAAAAATAAATTAAATTAAAATATATAAAAATAAATTAAATATACCTAAATTTACCAGTTTACTTAATTTTAAAAAAATAACCTTAAACCCTAAATCCTAAACTTTAAACTTTAAGAACCTATAACCTTAAACCCTAATCCTAAACCCCAACCCCTAAAAGCATAAACCTTAAAACCCTAAGCCCTAAACCCTACATGTTAAACCCTAAACCCTTAACCCTAAACCATAACCCTAAACCCTAAATCTCAAATTTGAAACCTAAACATAAAGTAACTAAACAAATTTAAATATAAACCTAAACCCTAAAACCTAATAAACCTAAACCTAAACCTAAACCCTAAGAACAAAACCTTGAGAAAAAATCAAAAAAGAAATGTCAAATTTGTTCTATTAAAAACCAAAACTAAAACCAAGCTAAACTAACCACTAAAACTTAAACCTAAATCAGAAACCCTAAACCCTAAACCTAAACACTCAACTATAAACCCTAAATCCTAAACACTAAACCTAAACTTAATCCTAAACTTTAAACCTAAACTAACTACAACTTAAACCTTAAAACCATATACCTAAACTTTAAGCCCTAAACCTTAAACCCTAATCCTAAACTTAACCCTAATCCTTAAACCTAAATCTCAACCCAAAACCCTAACCCTAACCCTAAACCAAACTAAATCTTAAATCAAAACCTAAAACTAAACCCTAAACCCTAAATTAACCTTAAACGCAACCTTTAAACCTCAAACCCTAAACCCTAAAGTAAACACTAAACCTTAAACACTAAACCCTAATCAGATCCCTAAACCTTAAAACCTAATCCTAAATCCTAACCTTAAACCCTAAAACCAAAACCCTAATATATAAACCTTAAAACCCTAAACTCCAAAACCCTAAACTCTAAACTCTATACTTAAACCTAATGTAACTAAATAAATTTAAGAAATAAACCTAAACCCTAAAAATTAATAAACCTAAACCTTAAGAAAAGGCATAACCTTGATGGCAGGAACATCACCGTCAACAAGGCTCAGTCTAGATCTAATGGTGGAGGTGAAGGCGGAGGCGGCGGTTATCGTAGTGGTGGTGGGGGATCTAGAGGTGCTAGTGGATATGGAGGTGGGGGTGGCAGTGGTTCTAAGGCGAGGAGTGATGGAGGTTATAGCCTGGTGGTGAGGGAGGATATGATGGTGGATCTCGCTACCGAGAGGCCAAAGATGTTGATGGGAACTAGAAATTAAAGAACTTGATCTTATCTACCGCTTAACTATGTCTTTATAAGAGATGATTCTAGTTATCTAAGGTTTTTGATTTGCTCTATGCGTGCTCATTTTTGATCTATGTCATCCCTTGTGTCTTAGAAAACTTGGTGTGTTACTTGGTTGATGAATTTGAGAAGAAGAAATGTTGAATATGAATTTATTGTACATTAAAAAAAAACCCAAAAACCCTAAACCCTCAACTAAAACCTGAACCTAGACCTAATACATAAACCTTAAACCCTAAACCTTGAACCCTTAAAACCCTAAACCCTAAACCCTAAACCTTAAACCCTAAATCCTAAACACTAAACCCTAAACCCCAAACCTTAACCCTAAACCCTAACCCCTCAACCCTTAACTAACCCTAAATCTAAAACCCCCTAAAAAGATTAAAACCTAAACCTAGACTAAATAAAACCTAAAAATAAAATAAATAATAAAACCTAAACTAAAATAAAATTAAAAAATAAAATAAACTTAAATTTAAACTTAAACCGAAACTTAAACCTAAAAGGAAAATATAATAAAAAATAAAAACTAAAATAAAATAAAATAAAATAAAATAAATAAAATCCTAAACTAAACTAAAAAAAACTAAATAAAATAACTAAACCTAAAATAAAATAAACCTAAAATAAAATATAATAGAAACTAAATAAAAACATAAACCTAAAAATAAATAAAAATTAAAACCTATACCCTAAACACATGAAAAACCTAAACCTAAAAAAAAAAGGAAATAAACCTAAACCTAAACTAAAAGAAACTAAACTAAAATAAATAAAACCTAAATCAAAACAAAAAACCAAACCTTAAAAAAAAACCTAAATAATAAACAAAAATAAAATAAATAATATAAAGTATACATAAAACTAGACTAAAAGAAACTAAACTAAAATAAAAAAAACCTACACCCTAAACCCTAAAGTTCAAAACCCTAAACCCTAAACCTTAAACCCAAAACCCTAAACCATAAACCCGAAAAACATAAAAACCTAAACCTTAACTAAATAAAACCTAAAAATAAAATAAATAAAAAACCTACACCTAAAGAAAATAAAAAAGAGTAAATAAATTGTAAAATCCTAAAAACCTAAACCTAAACGAAATAAAACCTAAAATTAAAATAAATAAAAAAACTTACACCTAAATAAAATAAAAAATATATATATATATATAAACCTTAACTAAAACCTAAACCTAAACCTAAACCTAACTTAAACCTAAAACTATAAATATAATAAAATAAAAATTAAAAACTAAACTAAAATAAAATAAATAAAAACCTAAACTAAACTAAAAACATAAAATACACCTAAAAATTAAAAACCTAGATAAAATAAAAACTAAACATAAAATGAACCTAAAATAAAATAAAATAAAAACTAAATTAAACACTAAAATTAAAAAATAAACCTAAAAAATAAACTTAAAAATAAAACCAAAAAATAAATAAAAAATTAAACAAAAACCCTAAACTAAAAAAAAAATGTATACTTAAAATGAATAAAATAAAATAAATCTGAAGCTAAACTAAAAAAAAAACTAAAATAAATAGAACCTAAACCCTACATCCTAAACCCTAACCCCTAAACCCTAAACCTTAAACCCTAAACCCTAACCCCTAAACCCTAAACCCGAGAAACCTAAATTCCTAAACCCTAAACCCTAAACCCTAAACCCTAAACCCTAAACACTAAACCCTAAAACTAACCTAAAATCATAAACATACAACCTTAAAACCTAAAACCCTAAACCCTAAACCCTAAACCCTAAACCCTAAATCTTAAAAACCTAAGGACCTAAACCCTAAACCCTGAACCCTAAACACCAAACCTTAAAACTAACCCTAAGCCCTAAACATACAACCTTAAACCCTAAAGCCTTAACTCTAAAATCTTAAACCCGAAACCTTGTACCCTCAACCCTAAACCCTAAACCCTAAATAGTAAACCCTAAACACTGAAACTGAATCCCTAAAACCTACAACCCTAAAGCCTGAACCTTAAACCCAAACCCTAAACCCTAAACCCTAAAAACCTGAAAACCTAAACCTAAACTAAATAAAAGCTAAAAATAAAATAAAAAAACCTAAGCCTAAATAAAAAATAAAATAAAATAAAAACCTAAACTAAAAACTAAACCTAAACCTATACCTAAAAATAAAATAAAATAAAAAATAAATACTAAACTAAAATGAAATAAATAAAAACCTAGAATAAATTAAAAATTAAAATAAACCTAAAAATAAAAAACCTAAATAAAATAAAATCTAAACACAAAATAAAAATAAAATAAACCTAAAATAACATAAAATAAAAACTAAATAAAAACCTAAATCTAAACAATAAACCTAAATATAAAACTTAAAAATAAATAAAAAAATAAAACCTAATCCCTAAAATAAAAAAAAGAACTTAAACCTAAAATAAAAATAAAATAAACCTAAACCTAAACTAAAATAAACTAAATTAAAATAAATAAAACCTAAACCTAAACCTAAAATAAACTAAACCTAAACATAAACCTAAACTAAATAAAATAAAATATACTAAAAATAAACCAAAACCTAAATTAAAATATAAAACCTAAAAATAAACTTAAAATAAAAACCTAAAACCTATACCTAAAAAAAACCTAAACTTAAAAAATAAAATAAAAATTAAACTAAACTAAAATAAACATAAACCTAAAATAAACCTAAAATAAACTAAAATAAAAACTTGACTAAAATAAATAAAGCTAAAATAAATAAACTAAACTAATAAAAATAAGAAATAAACTAAAATAAAAATATATAATATACTAAATAAACCTAAACCTACCATTTTACTTAATTTAAAAGAAAAACCTTAAACCTTAAACCCTAAACTCTAAACACTAAATCTTAAACTTTAAATCCTAAACCCTAAATCCTAAAACTAACCCCAAACCCTAAACCCTGTGCCCTAAACTAAGCCCTAAACCCTAAATTAAAACCTAAACCTAAAATAAAAACCTAAACTTAAACCTAAAACTAAAAACCTAAACCTAAATAAACTAAAATAAAAACATAAACCTAAACCTAAATAAACTTAAGTAAATAAGCTCCAAAATAAACCTAAATAAACCTAAAGAAGCTTAACTAAACTTAATAAATAAACCTTTACCTAAACCTAAACTAAATAAACCTAAACCTAAAATAAAAATTAAAACCTAAACCAAAACCTAAACCTAAAACTTAAAACAACCTAAACTTAAACCTAAACCAAAACTAAATTAAATAAATAAAAATAAATATGAAAATAAAAAGTTAAATCTAAACCTAAACCTAAACCTCAATAAATAAACTAAATAAAATAAACAAAACTAAATAAATAAGTAAATAAAATAAAGCATAAACCTAAACCTAAACTAAACTAGATAAATCTAATTAAACCTAAACCTAAAACCAAAATCTAAACCTAAACCTAAACCTAAACCTAAAAACCTAAACCTAAACCTAAAATAAGCCTAAACCAAAACCTAAACAAAGCTAAAAAACTAAAAACTAAATAAACTAACCTAAAACCTAAACCTAAATACCTAAACCTAAACCTAAAATAAACTAAATAAACCTAACCCTAACCTAAAAAAAACCTAAAACCTAAACCTAAACTAAATAAATAAATAAAAATAATAAATAAAATAAGTCTAAACATAAACTAAACCTAAATAAACTAAACCTAAACCCTAACAAAACCTAATCCTAAAACCTAAACCAAACCTAAAATAAATAAATTAAATAAACCTAAACCTAATAAAATAAAACCTGCTAAAATAAACTAAACTAAAACTTAAACCTAAAAATTAAAATAAAACCTAAACCTAAACCTAAACCTAAACCTAAACTAAAATAAATAAAATAAACCTAAATAATAAAAATAAAAAATAAAACTAAAATAAACTAAAAAAATTACCTAAACCGAAACACAAACCTAAACCTTAAAACCTAGACCTAAACCTAAACCTAAACCTAAACTAAAATAAACTAAACAAAATAAAATAAATGAAAGCTGAACCTAAACCTAAATAAATAAAACTAAAAACTAAACCTAATCCTAAACCTGAAAGTAAACCTAAATAATAAAATCTAAATCTAAAATAAATAAACGAAAAAATAAATAAAATAAACATAACTAAATAAAACCTAAACTTAAACCCTAAACCAAAACTAAATAAAAGTGAATAAACCTAAACAAAACCTAAAAACCTATAGCTAGAAAACCTAAACCTAAAGCTAAATAAAAACCTAAACAAAAACCTAAACTAAGCTAAACCTAAATGAAAATAAACCTAAAACCTAAACCTAAAATAAATAAAAAATAAACCTAAACTAAATAAAATAAAAAATAAACAAACCTAAAACCTAAACCTAAACTAAAACTTAAACCTAAAAACCTAAACCTAAACCTAAACCTAAACTAAACTAAATAAACCTAAATAAAAAAAATCTAAACTAAATAAACCTAAATGGAAACCTAAACTTAAACATAAAGCCTAAATCTAAAAATGAACTAAATAAATAAAAATAAACCTATACCAAAAATAAAAATTAAACGTAAAATAAAAAATAAAGTAAAACCTAAACCTAAACCTAAACCTAAACCTAAATAAATAAAAAAGAAAAACCTAAACTAAACTAAATAAACTAAATAAATTAAACCTAAACCTAAAATAAAAATGCTAAAACCTAAACCTAAACCTAAACCTAAATAAAAATAAAGCTAAATAAACTAAAAAATAAAACCTAAACCTAAAGCTAAAATAAAAATAAACCTAAACTAAACTAAAATAAATAAATAAACTTAAACATAAATAAAGTAAAACTAAATAAACCTAAACCTATACCTAAAAATAAAAACCTAAACCTAAACCTAAGCTAAAAATAAAAACTAAATTTAAATAAACTAAAAAGCATAAATAAAGTAAATAAATAAACCAAATAAAACATTTTCCTCATTGGTGGATTGGTGGCTCTTGGTTTTTCTAATTTTCTATTTTCTTCTTCTGTTGATCGCTTGATCTATAAACTTTACTTGCCTCATTTTCTCTCCTTCTTCATTTATTGCTAGTGGTCTGGCCTTGGTTTTTTTCCCTATTTGTTTGATGGGTGACCCCATTTCTATTTTTGATTTTTTATGATCTCTAGGAGGGTATGACCTTTTTCCACTGATTTTGGGCACTATTTTGGGTTAACCTTTTGTTTTGGCTGGCTGCCCCCCTTTTGATATTGGATCCTCTGTTGTTATGGTTGGTTGTTGAGTGGCAGCTATTGGTCTCTTCAGAATTTGATTAGCTTTGGTATTTTCAATACTTTTGGTTATTTCTCCTAGTTTGTGTTCGGGATTCCTATTAGTTGGCTATTTTCTCTTTTGATTGGCATGAGGAATGCTTTGTGGTTTTCTTTCCCACCTAGTTATGGTGATTTTATTGGTGGCTTTTATCATTATTGATGGCCTTTTCTCTAACCTATTAGTACCTCGATGACGTTATGGCTCTCCTTGCTTAGAGCTTTGATGTCTATTTGAATAATGGTTGATGTTCTTTTATTTTGTTTTAGTCTCTCTATTTAGATGTTGCTATGCTTTTGAATTATTGTCCTTTTGAATTCTTCCTGGTGGTTCACTAAATGTTGTTGTATCTTCTAGGTGGCTATTTGTGATTCTGGTGGTTTTGTTGTTTTAAACATACTATCTATTTCTTTATATACTAAAGTTCTCGAAGCCTTTGGCCGCTTTCTTTCAATGTTGGCTTGTATCGAATGTTATGAACCTGATGTTACCCATATCTTCAATTTGGTTGGTAGCATTGCATATGAATGTAACCCTTCTTAAAGTTTGGATGCTCATATGCATTGTTGCCTCTAAGAACTTAATCTAAATTCTCTCTAATAGATTTCTTTTCCTTATTCTATGACTATTGCTTTTGTAGATTTTATTTATAGGTTGGAACTTTGATGGAATGATTATTACTTAGTGAACTCAAGAGCTATTGATGTGGATCTTGCTATTTTGCCTCCCAAAAGGGATCATGAGCTGTTGCTGCCTAGTCTTTTGATTATTTTTTAAGTCTTACTTTTCTCTATTATTTTCCATTATACATAGATGGGGTTTAATTTAGATTCCTTGTAGCTAGAGAATAGATCTTTGAGCTTTACCCTCTTAAGGACATTGTATCCTTTTTTTAAATAAAATTCTAACCTTAAAACACTAAACGAAACCTTTAACTAACCCTAACCTAAACTGACATAAACCTAAAACCCTAAACCCTAAAACTTAAACTAAACCTAAATTAAACTTAAACCTAAACTATAAAACCTAAACCTAAACCCTAAACCCCTAAACCCTAAACCACAAAATCTTCAAACCTAAAGCTCTAAACTAAACTAAACCCTAAACTAAACCTAAACCCTAAACCCTAAAACTAAACCTAAACCTAAACTAAAATCAAACTAAACCTAAAACCCTAAACCTAAACCTAAAACCCTAAAAAACTAAAACCTAAACCTAACCCTAAACCCTAAAACCTAAAAACCTAAAAAACTTAAACCTAAATATAAACCTAAAATAAAATAAATAAAAAACCTAAACCTAAATAAAAATAAAAATGAAACCTAAACCTAAAATAAAATAAAACAAAATTAAAATTAAACTAAAACAAATAAATAAATTCCTAAACTAAACTAAAAATAAAATAAACATAAAATAAACCTAAACATAAATGAAAATAAAATCAGCCTAAAATAAAATAAAATAAAAACTAAAGAAATACCTAAACCTAAATAATAAACCTAAAAATAAAATAAAAAAGTAAATAAAAAATATAACCTAAACCCTAAACTAAAGAAAAAACCTAAACCTAAAATAAAATAAAATAAATCTAAACCTAAACTAAACTAAAATAAATAAAATATAAACCTAAACCTAAAATAAACTAAACCTAAACCAAAACCTAAACTGAATAAAATGAAATAAACTAAAAATTAACCTAAACCTAAACTAAAAAAATAAAACCTAAAAATAAACCTAAAATAAAATCCTAAAACTTAAATTGAAAAGTAAAAAATAAAATAAAACCTAAATCTAAATGTAAAAAAAATAAAACCTAAACCTAAAAGTAAAATAAAATAAAACTAAACTAAAAATGAACATAAACTAAACTAAACCTAAAAATAAACTAAAAAATAAACTAAATAAAATTAAAATAAACTAATAAAATATAAATAAACTCTAAATAAAATAAACCTAAACTAATTAAAAAAAACCTAATCTAAAATAACAAACTAAACCTAAACTCTATACCATAAAACCATTAACTAAAACCAAAACTAAATCCTAAGCCCCAAACTAAAAAAACTAAACCAATCCTAATCTAAACCTAAACCAAAAAATCCTAACATAAAACCATAAACCAAAACTTAAACCTAAAACCTAAACAAAAACTAACCCTAAACTATAAAACTAAACCTAAAATACTAAACTAAAATACTAAACCTAAAACTACCTAATAATTAACCTAAATCCTAAACTAAAAAGAAACTAAACTTAAACCTAAAACCCAAAACCTAAATAAACCTTACCTATAAAGTTTAAAATAAAACCCAAACCTAAAATATAAACCCTAAACCTAAAGTCTAAACCCTAAACTAACCTAACCTAAATTTAAACTCTAAAATAAAACCCTAAACCCTATAATTAAACCTAAACTAAACCTAAACCTAAACTAAACCATAAACCTAAACCTAAACCTAAAAAACATAAAACTAACCCAAACCCTAAACCTACCTAATAAACTAAACTATAAAACCTAAAACCTAAAACTAAACCTAAACTAAATAAACCTAAAAATAAAATAATAAATAAAAAACCTAAACTTAAACTAATATTAAAAAAATAAAAAATAATAAAAACCTAGACTAAGCTAAAATAAATAAAAAACCTAAACCAAAAAATAAAATAAAAATTAAACATAAAATAAAACTAAAATAAACTTAAAATAAGATAAATTAAAACTAAAAAACTAAACTAAAATAAACCTAAAAATAAATAAAATAAAACCTAAACCTAAACTAAAAAAAAAAAAAATCTAAACCTAAAATAAAATGAAATAAACAAAATAAAATAAACCTAAACCTAAAATAAAATAAACTAAAGCAAAATAAAAAACCTAACCTAAACCTAAAATAAACTAAATAAAACCTAAACCTAAACCTAAACAAAATAAAATAAAATAAACTAAAATAAACCTAAACCTAAACTAAAAAATAAAACATAAAAAAAATTAAAATACAAACCTAAAACTTAAACATAAAGAAATAAAATAATAATCTAAACCTAATCCTAAAAATAAAAAAATAATTCCTAAAAATAAAAATAAAAATAAAAATAAATCTCAACTAAAAACTAAACTGAAACTTAAACCTAAACCTAAAAAATAAACTTAAATAAACAACATAAAAAAATAAATAAACCTAAAATAAATAAACTAATCTAAATTAAAATAAAAAATAAACCAAAATAAATATAAGAATTAAAGTAAACTAAAATAAATAAATAATATGCTAAATATACTAAATAAATGTAAACATACTAGTTTACTTAATTTTAAGACCAAAAAAAAAAAAAAATCATAAACCTGAATTCTAAACCTACAACCCTAAAAAACCCTATACCAATAAACATAAATCCTAAACTAACCCAAAACCCCAAATGCTAAACCCTAAATAAAAGAAAAAAAACTAACTCTAAACCCTAAACCCTTAACCTACAACCCAAAGCCCTAAAACCCCTAAACCTTAAACCCTAAACACTAAAACCTAAAACCATAAACCCTAAGCCCCAAACCCTAAAACCTAAACCTAATCCTAAACTTAAAAATAAACCTAAAAAATAAACTCAAATAAAAAACCTAAACTAAAATAAATAAACCTAAACTAAATATAATAAAAATAAAAAATAAACATAGATAAAAATAAAAAATAAAATAAAATAAAAAATAAACTATATACTAAACGACTTACTAAATTTAAAACCTTAAACCTTAAATCCTAAACCCTAAACCCTAAAGCCTAAATCCTAAACCCTAAAACCTAAACCTACAACCCTAAAGCTACAACCCTAAACCCTAAACCCTAAATCCTAAACCCTAAACCCTAACCCTAAACTTAAACCCTAAAAGCATAAACCCTAAAACCCTAAACCCTAACCCTAAACCCTAACACTAAATCCCTAAACCTAACCTAAACCTAAACCTAAAGTAACTAAATAAATTAAAAAGTAAATCTAAACCTAAAGCTTAAAACCTAAACCTAAACCTAAACCCTAAAAGTAACCTAGGAACATCATCTAACTGTGCTCGCCTAGATCTAGTGAGGCATCGATTATCACCTGAGGTGGGGATCCAAGGTGGACATGGAAGTGGTCGAATGAGCAGGATTGGAGAGGAGGAGTGATGGAGGTTACAAGATGGAGAGATCGTGGATATGATGGATCCCGCCACTGAGAGCTATGGAGAAATTGAAGAATGGTCGACCACTGTTTATGGAACTATGTCTTTACATAGACTCTAGTCATTTTTTTCATTTTCTCTATGCTCATTTTTGGTCTATGTCATCTCTTAGAACTGTTATTTGATCAATGAAATCAAAGAAGAAATGTTGAATCTGAATTTATTCTCTATTAAAAAAAACCCAAAAACTAAAACCCTAAACTAAAACTTGAACCATAAACCTAAAATGTAAACGTTAAACCCTAAAACCCTAAACCCTAAACCCTAAATCATAAACCCTAAAATCCTAAACCTTAAACCCTAAACCCTAAAACTAAAACCCAAAACACTAAACCCTTAACCAAAAAAAACCTAAACCTAAACCCTAAACCCTAAACTGACCCGAAACCCTAAACCCTAAACCCAAAACCCCAAAAAGCTAAAATCCTAAACCTAAACTAAATAAAACCTAAACAAAATAAATATAAAAATTAAAATAAAATAAAAACATAAACTAAAACGTAAACCTAAACTTACACCTAAACCAAATCCTAAAATGAAAAAAATACAAAATAAAAACTAAATTAAAATAAAATAAATAAAAACCTAAACTAAATTAAAAAATAAAAAACCAAAATAAAATAAAAACCAAAACTAAAATAAAAAAACCTAAAATAAAAAAAGAAAACTAAATAAAAACCTAAACCTAAAAAATAAACCTAAAAATAAATAAAAAATAAATCCTAAACCCTAAATTAAAAAAAAATCTAAACTTAAAATTAAAATAAAATAAAACTAAACCTAAATAAAAATAAAAAAACTAAATTAAATAAAACCTAAAGCTAAACCTAAAATAAGCAAAACCTAAACCTAAACTTAAACTAAATAAAATAAAATAAACTAAAAATAAACCTAAACCTAAACTTAAACGTAAATCCTAAAATAAAAACCAAAAATAAATGAAAAAAATAAAATAAAAACCTAAACCTAAACTTAAATATAAAAATAAAACCTAAACCTAAAGAAATAAAATAAAAATCAAACTAAATTAAAGAAAAAACTAAACCTAAACATAAACCTAAAAAGATAAACTAAAATAAAAAACCTAAACTAAAATAAATAAAACTAAAATAAATAAACTAAACTAAATTGAAATAAAAATAAACCTAAATAAATAATAAATTAAATTAAACTAAAATAAATATGAAAATAAACTAAATAAAAATTAACGTACTAGTTTACTTACTTTAAAAAAAATAAAATAAAATAAAATAAAACCCCAAACCCTAAAATTAACCCTAAACCCTAAACCTATAACCCTAAACCCTAAACCCTAAGCCTTAAAACCCTAAACCATAAACCATAAAACCAAAACACTAAACCCTAAAACCCTAAACCCTAAAGGCTACTACCTTAAACCTTAAACCCTAAACCCCAAACCCTAAACCCTAAACCCTAAACCCTAAACCCTAAAAACCTAAAAACCTAAAAACCTAAAAACCTAAACCTAAATTAAGTAAAACCTAATAATAAAATAAATAAAATAACTTAAATATAAATAAATAAAATAAAATAAAATAAAAACCTATACTAAAAGCTAAACCTAAACCTAAAAAGAAAATAATTAAAAAAAATAAAAACTAATCTAAAATAAAATAAATAAAAACCTAAACTAAACTAAAAAAATAAAATAAACCTAAAAATAAAAAACCTAAACATAAAATAAAATATACCTAAAATAAAATGGATTAAAAACTAAATAAAACCTAAACCTAAAAATAAACCTAAAAAATCCTAATCCATAAACTAAAAAATAACCAAAACATAAAATAAACCTAAGCCTAAACAAAAATAAACTAAACTAAAATAAATAAAACCCAAAATAGACCTAAAATAAACCTAAGATTAAAAAACCTAAATAAAATAAAACAAAGCCCTTTGTTGTTGGTTTGGTTTAATCAAAATTTGGCTATGAACGGATGTTTCATTATCCTATAGAACCATATTTTATTGTAACCCTTCAATTTTGGATGCTCACATATCCGTGAGATGAATGTGAACTCCTTATCTATGATTTTATCATTTTGTTTTTTTGTGTACTTAACCTTATTTCTAGATGCTTATCTCTATATTAAGTTCTTTGTAAGTTTAAAAACGCAGTGGTTTGTATCTCTCAAGATTTCAGATATATAACTCTTCTTAGAATTTTATTCTATTTCTATCTTAGTTTTTGTCTTTTCTTTCTTTTGCATTAGTTTTGTTATAATAGTAGGATTTCCGCTTAGGCTAATTATACAATAGTTTAGAGATTTATCTCTATTAAGGACCTTTCATCCCTTTCTTTTTTGCAATAAAATTTTACCACTTTTGATTTTTAAAAAAAAGCGCTAAGAATGGGTAGAACCTTGTCAAAAACATCACCACAACCAGCTCAAGATCCTATGGAGGTGAAGGCGAGTCGAATCTGGTAGTGGGGAATCTAGAGGTGCTAGTGGATATGGTTGTGGTGGTCGAAGCAATGGTGGTTATGGTATGGAGGAGCAACGGAGGCTGGTGGTGGAGGGAGAGATTGGGGATCCCGCTACTCGAAAGGTCGCAAGTGGTTTTGATGGGAACTAGAGAAATCGTGGCCAAATGTCCGCTTATGGAACTATGTCTTTATAAGAGAGATGATTCTAGTTATCTGGTTTCTAATTTGAAAGCTCTTTATCTATGTCGTCGCTTGTGTTTTAGAAAACTTGGTGTGCTACTTGGTTGATGAATTCGAAAAGAAGAAATGTTTAATCTGAATTTGTTCTCTATTTAAAAAAAACATGGACCCTAAACCTTAAACTAAAACCTGAATGCTAAACCTAAAACCTAAACCCTAAACCCTAAACCCTAAACCTTAAAACCCTAAACCCTAAACCATAAACCCTAAAACTTAAGCCCTAAACCTTAAACACTAAACCCTAAACTCAAAAAAAACACCTAAACCATAAACCCTAAG
This sequence comes from Cymbidium sinense, assembly GCA_021442155.1. NCBI lineage: Eukaryota > Viridiplantae > Streptophyta > Magnoliopsida > Asparagales > Orchidaceae > Cymbidium > Cymbidium sinense. Next base: position 76,814,057 of record CM038214.1, read on the forward strand.
CCCCAACCTAAACCTCAACTCTAAACCTTAAACTAACCCTAACCCTAAACCCTAAACCCTAAAAACCTAAAAACCAAAATCTAAACTAAATAAAATCTAAAAAAATAAATAAATAACCTAAATAAAAATAAAATAAAATAAAAAATAAACTAAAACCTAAACCTAAACCTAAAAAGAAAAAAATACAAAATAAAAACTAAACTAAAATAAAGTAATTAAAAACCTAAACTAAATTAAAAAATAAAAAACCTAAATAAAATAAAAACTACACCTAAAATAAAAATATAATAAAGCTAAAATTAAATAAAATAAAAACTAAATAAAATCCTAAACCTAAAAAATAATCCTAAACTAAATGAAACCTAAACCTAAAATAAAAATAAAATAAATTTAAACCAAAACTAAAATAAACTAAACTAAAATAAATAAAACCTAAACCTAAACTTAATAAAACAAAATAAACTAAAAATAAACATATACCTATACTAAAATATAAACCAAAATAAACCTAAAATAAACCTAAAACCTAAACCTAAAAAAAATAAAATAAAACCAAAATGTAAACCTAAAATAAAAAATAAAACCTAAACTTAAAAAAATAAAATAAAATAAAAATAAACTAAAAAATAAGCCTAAACATAAACCTAAACCTAAAAAAAAAATAAAATAAAGCTAAACTAAAATAAATAAACTAAAAAGTAAAATAAAATAAACCTAAATATAATAAAAATAAAATAAACTAAAATAAAAAAATAAACTAAATAAACCTAAACCTATCATTTTAGTTAATTTTTTTTAAAAAACCTAACCTAAACTCTAAACCCTAAACCTAAACCTAAACATAAACCTAAACTAAATAAACCCTAAACCTTAAACCTTAAACCTAAACCCTAAACCATAAACCTAACCTAAAACCCTACCTAAACCCAAACCCTAAACTAAAAATCTAAACCTTAAACCTTAAACCCTAAACCCTAAAGAAACTAAAACCTAAAACCTAAACCTAAAACCTAAACCTAAACCCTAAACCCTAAAACCTAAACTCTAAACACTAAACCATTAACCCTAAACCTAAACCCTAAATAAAACTCTAAATAAACCTAAACTATACCCTAAAACCTAAACCTAAATAAGAAAATAAAATAAAATAAAATGAAAACCTAAATTAAAACCTAAACCTAAACCTAAACCCAAAAATAAAATAAAATAGAAAATAAAAACTAAACTAAAATAAAATAAATAAAAACCTATACTAATTAAAATAAAATAAAATAAACCTAAAAATAAAAAGCCTTAATAAAATAAAAACTAAACCTAAAATAAAAATAAAATAAAATAACAACTAAATAAAAACCCCAAACCTAAGACATAAAATGAGCAATAAAACCTAAAAATAAATAAAAAATAACAACTAAACCCTAAACCTAAAATAAAAAAAAAATTAAATAAACTAAAAATAAACCTTAGGCTAAACTAAAAAAAAAAACCTAAAAAAACCTAAAGTAATAACCTAAAACTTAAACTTAAAAAAATAAAATATAAAATGAAACCTAAACCTAACAATAAAAAATAAAACCTAAACCTAAAAAATAAATTAAAAATAAAACAAAACTAAAAGATAAACCTAAACATAAACCTAAACCTAATAAACTAAAATAAACAAACCTAAACTAAAATAAATAAACCTAATATAACTAAACTACACTAAATAAAAAAATAAAACTAAGAGAGGGGTTTTGACAAAACCAAAAAATGCTCCCTCTCTCGATTTATGCTCTCTCTGGATTGGCCGCTTCTCTGCTATTGGTCATCTCTTCGACCCCTAAGCTGCACTTTCGCCCCCCCGTATGTGAAGCCTTTGATTAGCAATGGTGGAGGCTCGGTCTGAATCCCTCCATCGCCTCGATGCACCAACGCTTTGCTCTTGTGTTTCTAGATACACCTGAATGCAACCGCCGTGTCATTCAAAGAAGCTTTATCCGTAAGATCCCTATGCTTTAAATCTCATCTCATCATATCGTTTTGCCGAATAATGTGTTCATCGATGTTGAGAAACTTGCGAAGCCCTTCGAGTTCGCTTTGGTTGGTAAATTCTCTCTTAGATGCCCAACTCTTGATAATATTCGCTCTTTCTTTCATAGTTTAAAATTATTGGGTACTTTCACTATTGGGCTGATCGATCCCCGTCACATTCTTATTCAATTAGCTAATGATTTAGATTATTCACGGGTTTTTGCTCGCTCTTATTTTGTGCATAATTGTTAAATGCTATTGAAATGGTCGCCTCTTTGATGTCAAAGAGGAATCTCCCATTGTCCCTCTTGGCTTGCTTTTCCAAACATGCTAATACATTATGTCACTCATCAAGTTTTGTTTCGTTGGAGCTCTTTTGGTAGGCCTCTCCAAATTGACCAAGCCACAGCCACTAGATCTAGGCCATCTGTCGCTCGTATTCTAGTTGAGATAGACACAAAAAAATATCCCAAAGAGGTTTGGATTGGCTCAAAAATTTGGATATAGTCAAAAAGTCAATTTGAAAATTTTCCTATCTTGCACTCACCAAGATTCACACACGACATCTAATGCTTTGTGCTTCATCCTAATCTCGAAAAATTTACCACGTAATATGAATTCCTTTAATGGAACTAAAACCAATAATCTAACATATGTGCCTAAAGATACCCAAAAGGAACCTCTTCTCCTACACCTCCTACTAATCTTTCTAGTGGAAAACAATCGACCTTGGTTCTAAAACAGCCATTGAGGTGTGATGATACAAATGACAAGTTACCTAACCTCACCCCTACTTGTAATAATTTGGTTTCCCATGATAGCTCTTTACATTTAAATTCTACTAAAAAATGAATGGAAACCTTATATGGACACCCAATTAAACAATTTGAATGAGAATCATAAATGGGCCAAAACAATGATGACCCTATGGCCTTAGAACATAATATTTTGCATCATGAGAATGGAAAAGACTTGTAATGCCAACTTCCCATCCACTTCTCTTCAGAGTGATAATCATTTGAACCCAATTCCCCACACCCTATCTGATACGGAAGAAGGAGAAATCCCCTCTTCTAATACAATGATAGATTCTGCCACTATTCTGGAACTCAAAAATCAATCTCTTTCCGATGGAGATAATTTGGATTCTGATAGACCCTTTCAAATAGTTAAAACAAAAAACCTACAAAGCAAAATTTTCTAATAATAACTTTACTAGACCACTCGCTCTTCTTCCACCCCTCACAAGTAATGTTCTCATCTCCTCCTCTCTTTCCTTTCTTTTTCTTTTCCTTTTGGTTGTTCTTATGATTAATTTTCTTATTTGGAATATCCGGGTTGTGGGACTCTTCCGTCCGCAATCGTTAGAGTCGTGTTCATAATATCAAATTACTTGTCCTTATTGAACCTTTCATTAATTCTTCTAAGATTGCTTTTGTTGCTAGATCCTTGCTTTTCATAACTTCTTCAATCTAATAATAAAATTTGGTGCTTTTGCACAACTCCATCACCATTTCCATCATTGATGATCTTGACCAATTGGTTAATGTAAAATCTCCTTAGGTGACTTATCGCTTTTGGCTCTTTTATCTATGCTTCTTGTAATAGAGTCGGTAGGAACATCCTTTGAATCACTTACGACTTTCGCTTCCTCGCTAACCTTCCTCGGTTGGTTGGGGTGATTTCAATACTATCATAGTTCGAAAGAAGGGAGGATGTTCTCCTAACCTTCATTCCATGGAGGACTTCTCAAATACTTGATTGCAATCCGATCGACATTGGTTTCACCGGGTCTACCTTCACGTGGCACAACTCTAGGCTTTGGCAGCATCTTGATAGGGCCCTCTTCAATTCTCTTTGGATCAATCAATGGTCTTCTACCACTGTTGAGCATTTGAGCAAAACTTTGTCTGACCATGCTCCTCTCTTGATTTCCTTCAATAATCCCCCACCAAACCCGTCTACTCCCCCTCCTTTCAGATTTCAAAACATGTGGACCCAACATAGTGACTTCACCAATGTTGCTATTACTAATTGGATGGCCCCTTCCTGGAATTACGGTAAAAGGTATGACTCATCTTTGGCTTAAGCTCAAAAGACTTAAACAAAATCTTAATTGGTGGAACAAACACATTTTTAAAATCTTTTCACAAATCTTAAAGCTATGGAACAAGAGGTTTGTTCTCTTGAAGATCGTCTCAACGATCCCAGTAAACTTGAGGAGTTGAACATTGCCAAGAATAACTTGCTTAATTATCAAAACATGGAAGAAACCTATTGGCATCAAAAAGCAAAGCAAACATATTGCGGTGGCGAAACACCAGTATTTTCATGCCATTTGTAATAAGCGGAAAGCCTTAAACTCGATTAAGAAAATTAAGAACTCTAATGGTGAATGGATAATGATAACAATGATATTAAGGATTATCATTCATCATTTCCAAACTTTATTAAATTCCGTTGCTCGAACTTTATCAAACACCCATCTTATTCCTTCTATGATTATCAGTGAGTATAATCATTTACTCACTATGTGTCCTTCCGAAGAGGAGATTAGTAATACTCTTAAGAACATGAACACTGACTCTGTTGCTGGCCTTGATGGCTATACGACCCACTTCTTTCAGCACTGTTGGCCATTTATTAAAAGCGATTTAGTTGATCTTTGTTGATTTCTTTGATGGCAATCCATTCCCAAATACTTTTCAAGCACTATTGTCCTTATTTCCCAAAACTAACAATCCACGAATCTTGGGGCAATTTTAGACCGATTAGTCTTTGCACCTTTTTCAAAAACTCATTGCTAAATTAATAATCAATAATAGAGCCCTTTGCTTCCTAAAATCATCTCTCCTAATCAAACTGGTTTTGTTAAACACGAACAATATCGGATAATATTCTTCTCAAGAAATGGTTCATGACATTGCATGATCATCTAGAGGAGGCAACATCTTATTAAACGGACATCGCTAAAGCCTTTGATAATCTCTCATGGGATTTTCTCTTTCAAATCACAATTTGTTTGGTTTTGTTGATAGTTTTATCCGGATTATAAAGATGTATCACGCGGTTTTTGGTTATCATGAATGGTGAGTCCATAGGTTTCTTTCCTTCTAGCCATGGTTTGAGGCAAGGTGACCCACTATCACCTTCTCTTTTTATCATCGCTATTGAATACTCAAGGAGCCTTAATGATCTTTTTTAATAAGCTAATATGTCTTTTAAAACTCATGGAGGTTTCCCTATTTCTCATCTTAGCTTTGCTGATGATTTCATTATCTTCAACAACGGTTCCATTCAACATGTTAAAACCATCAAGAACCTTCTAAATGATTTTGGTAAAGTTAGTGGTCTTTTTCTTAATGAAGGAAAATGCTATTTTATTCCTTCAACTAAGATTCCTCCTAATAGACTTAACCAAATATCTAGAATTACTAATTTTAAACAAAATCAACTTCCTCTTAATTACCTTGGGGCTCGCTTTTAAAGGCCAAAAAGATCACACCTTTTGATGATCTAATTCAAAATTTTTAACAAAATTTCGGGGAATTTCATTTACTCTCTCTTCGTGGTAGGCTTACCTTGATTAAGAGCACTCTAAATTCCATGCCTATATACCTTCTTCAAACCATTGTGCCTACCAATCTCTACCATCAATTGAATTGAGCGTCTCTAAACAAATTCTTAGGGAACCAATACCTCCTCTAAAAGAATGCCTGGTCATCTTGGTCTAAAAGTTGTGGTACTCTTGAAGAGGGAGGTGCGGATGTAAATCCATCAAAGAAGTTATCAATGCCTTCTCCTACAAACTTTGGTGGAATTTTAGGAGCAAACATAGTCTTTGGGCTAATTTCATGACTTCTAAATATTGCCAGGGTAAACATCCTCTCATTTGTCCCTTAAATCGGGTGATTCTCCTGTGGAGAAGACTTTGTTCTGTCAAATGGGATCTGCTCCTTAATTTTTTGGGGCATAAACTTCCTTCCTTCTTTGGCAAGACAACTGGAGTGGTTGTGGATCCATTGATGATTTACTCTCCACACTCCACTTCCACTATTAGAGTTAATTCATTCTAAAACCTCAAGTGGAACATTAAGATTCTATTCCTTCCACTTTCTTAAATATGATTACTAATATTCTATCCTATCAATCCTAACAATCAAGATCAGTTATCTTTAAGCTATCTCATAATGGGATTTCAACCTTAAAAATGTGTGGCTTCACACTAAAGACACTCATGATTCTTCTTTTATGTTCTCCAAAATTTGGAATAACAATATCCCCTCTTCTTACTCTGTTCTTACTTGGCGTATCTTAAAAACTTTATTCTGTTGACTCTTTGTTGTGGGGTAAAGGGTTTTATTTACCCTCAAATGTCAATGTTGTTTCCATATTGAGAATGTTAACCATGTTTTTGTTAATGGGGCAATTGCCTCTAAAATTTGGATTTGGTATGATGATCTATTCAACTGTCAATTTTAATTGTTCTCTTACTTTATATCAACTTCTTGAAGTTTACTTTGACAATGCTATCAAAGGTCATATTAAAATCATAATCGCCATTACTCTTATTTGGTTCATATGGATGGACGGAATGAAGCTAAACATTGTGGGATTCGTATGAATCACATGAGGATTATTGCTAGAACTAAAACAAAATTTGTGACTTGTTTAAAATTTAATTTAATTCATAAAATTTAAAAGGTCATAAATCAAGCCAATAAACGGGCCTTCGGACCAACCTATCGAAATGATAGAATGGTTTTTTGGAAAAAACCTCTTGATCATATTATTAAAATTAATACGATGGCTTTGTCTCTCATAATGGCTCAGTTGTGGTGGCATTTTTGAGATTCTAAGGGTATAGTCTATGTGCATTTGCTTATCCCCTTATGTCCCGCTCCTTTTCTTGAGCTTATGGTCCACAAAGCTCTTGAAATTTGTCTCAAAATGGTCGGCTCAATATTTGGATAGAGGTGGATGCCCTCCAGATTGACCTTTTGACTTCTAATATGAAGCGCTTGTTTATACTATCTCCTCAAGCAAACTAGGGCTCTTCTCTCTGAATTTTAACATCACTCATGTTTGGCGTGAAGGAAATGCGTGATTACCTTGCAATGGGTGTGAGATTAGAAAGATTCATCTTCTTTGATCAATTTACATTACCCAAATATTTAGTGGTTAACTTGGACAACTCGCTTCCTTAGAACCTAATTTTCATCTTATTGCATGCTCTCTTTTTTACGGTTTTCTGTTCCTTGTGTTCTTTTTGGATACTCTCATAGATATCATTGTTGCCTTGTGCTCTTTGTTTTGGATTGTGCATCTTCTCCTCTATTTGGAAGATTTCAATTTTGGCATTTACAATAATATTGGGCAAGGTTTAATTATATGCATACCAACCTCTTTCATTGGAACCATAAGCCTTGTGTTTTCTTCTGGTTTTATAATTGCAATCCTACTTGGGACTTTAATATCAATGATACACTCATCCCTAACCAGAGGATTAACCATTCTTTGGATGAAGTTTTCTCTGTTTTGATGGGCAGACTTTAGCATTAACTGCTTCAATCAGATTTTTCTCACTGACATTATTGCTTGGAGCATTTCTTATCTCTGTTGATTTTAGCAATGGTCTAGTGTGCATTATATCTTTGGTTTTCTTTGATAATATTAATCTTTCTTTGTTGCTGCTTACTTTCCTTGGGACTCTTTCCTTTTAAAGGTTTATTTTACAAAGGTTGCAACACCTTTGAAAGAAGAATGGATGGTTGTTGGGCCTTTGAACTTTCTGTACAGCTGGCTATCCTTGCTGTTATAATGGCTAACATCACTTGTTTTGCTACAATGGTAGAAGTTGTAATACCCGGTTCCTATTATTGGCTTTTTTGAGTTTATTTTTGCTTAATGAATCTTTCTGTCTGCTCTCTAAACAAGTTATTACTACTTCTTTTATCATCCAGTACCCCATTGTTGATATTCTCCTGCCTCTTCATTCTGGTTGGAATGTTTTTAATGATAGCTTATCTTTTGGTTGTTGGACTTATGTATTCCTTGTCCTGCAGGCCAACCTTATGTTGGTTAATTTTTTCGGGTTTGCTCATCTGATTCTGCAAGATGCTTTGGGCTATTTTTTGCTGATGGTTGTTGTCATTTCCTGGCAGTTTTGGATTTCTTTTTGGGTTTATCAGAATGTTTTTATTGTGGTGGGAGTGGCTGGTTCTGTTGATTCTTTGAATCCTTATTGTTGCTACCCTTCACCTCTGCTGTCTTATGCTGTTTTCTTTTGGATTTTGGACCCCTTGCCAGGTAATTCTTATGGTTACTATCCTTTGCTTGATTCTTCTTTGGGATACTTAACAACGATTTGTTTACTTTGAATGGTGGAATTTGGGGCACTGTTGGTAATTCTGGCAGCTTGGTCCTTGGTGGATTATTATTTTCTATCGATAATAGAATTTTGGACTCTTTGACTCTTGATGCTATTGCGCTTGATGAGCGTTGCTTTATTTCTTTGTTCATTTTTTTCTTTCTATTTTTTTGGATTTCTTCTTGCCTTGCCTACTTACGGTTGGTGTCACGCTATTTTTTACTTTGACCTTCTTGACCCTTCCTCATCGCCCTATCTTGATTACAGTTCACTAGTTTGCCTATTTTATCTTTTCTGCTTTTCGATATCGTTGGGTTTCTCTTTGTTGGCATTTCCTGTGGCAGATTTGGATTTTTGTGTCTAATCACCCTGTCTATGATCTGAATGGCTTGGGATTAATTAATTTTTGGTTTTTGAAGGTTTGCTGCCATGGTTGTTTGATGATTTGGTTAATTATTTGCCTTGGGTTTAGGTGGCTGCAGATTGCTACTGCTGATTCCATCTCCAGTTTTTCTATTGATGCCTTCTTTTGTCTTGCCTACTGCTGTCTTGGCAAGTTCTGGTTTTGGACTTTTGCTAACTTAAATTTATTGATTCCTATTGAAGTCTCTCTCTAGTTGGTACCATTGTTACATTATCTATTACATTTGGGAGTGACTTGAATGTCCTTGATTGGATTAATCTGTGGTGGAGTCTTGTGCCCTTTCTCCTTTAATCTGCGTTGTCCTTTAATCTTTTCCTATCCGATTTCCTTTTCACTTGCGGTTTGAATCACGAAAGCAAGGGTACTATAGTCGCAGGTTTGCTCCTTTTTGTTAGCTTTTGCTTCCACGGATTCTTGTTGTTGCCATTTACTTTGGCAAACTTGGATTTTGGTGTTTGCTTCTAAGCACCAAATCTATGAGTCTGGAATGGATTGGGTTTAACTACATTTTGGTTCTTGGAGGTTTCTTTGTCATGGTCGATTGTTGATTTGGTTTTATTCACTTTGGGTATGGGTTGCAGACTTTTCATCGCTACTTCCAATCTTTCTCTTGCTATTTTTTCCATCTTTACTGTTCTATCTTGGCTTGTTGGTTTTGGTCCTTCTTGACTTAATATTATTGCTTGGTAATAAAGTCTTTACTTGGAAACATCTCCTATTTCATATTCTAGCGGCTTCCATTGTTGCATTACTTGCTCGATGGGAGTGACTTCTTGATTACCGATTTATTTTGGGTTCTTTGTTAAATTTATGGTGGATGTCAATCATATTCTGATCATTGCTTATATTGCAATCCTTCGTTTGGTTTATGTTGCTACCTCCTTGGAGTGGAGTTTCCATTCTGATTGAGAAAGAGGCTAGTATGGTGCGATCGCGTGCTTAATCAATTGCTCTACTTGACTTTAAACTATGGTTTGTATACTCTCAATGATTATACTTATGGCAAATCCGTGGGGTATTTAGAAGGATTGTGAAAGGGGATTTTGTTGGTGCTATTATGAATGTTCCTTATGTGGTATCATCTCGATTTTCCGATCAGTTGTTTACGGTGGGATCGACATTATCTTTTATCTATTACTGTTGCGGTACTTTAATCGCTTTAATTTGTGTGATAACTTGGGCTGGAACTTTGCTGATTTACTTTTCACTTGCTGGTTGATTAACCCTGAATGCATGAGGTGTGTTTGTAATTCAGTCCATCAGAACTTCAACAACTGGTTGCTATCTCCTAACAGGTTTGTTGGCTATGATGGCTATGATGTTTTCACTCCATTTTGTTTTGGTAGTAGCTCTTGTGAAGTAACCCTTCTCCTGAAGTTTGGATGCACACTTTTGCATCTGCCCCATTCTGGTGTGATTGAGCCTGAGCTTTCTCTATCTTCTCTCTCTACTAAATTTTGCAGAATTTGCATTTTTCAGACATCCTATTGTTTATACTACTATAACTATTCTAACTTTTGTCATCTAAATTATATTGAGGTCCTCCTTTTTTTTTTTTTTTTTTCTTGCGGTTTGTACCGTGTGATCATTCTCAAGTGCTTGAGTATTGGCCATAATTTGCTTTTGGATTATTATATAACCTCGTATCTTTTGATTGTTTTAATGTGTTCTTTTGCTTTTTCCTGTATCTAGACTGGGGATTTACTCCTTAAAAAAATAAAACTAAATAAAAATTAAAAATAAAAGAAACAAAAATAAATAATAAATTAACTAAATAAACCTAAACCTATGGGTTTACTTATTTTTTTTTTAAAAACACCCTAAACCATAAACAAAAAAATAAAACCCAAAAATAAACGTAAAATAAAAACCTAAAACCTAAACCAAAAAAAATAGTATAAAAACCTAAACCTAAACCTAAACATAAAAATAAAAAATAAAATAAAAATAAAATTAAACTAAAAAATAAACATAAACCTAAACCTAAACCTAAAAAATAAACAAAAATAAAAAACCTAAACTAAACAAAGAAAAAAATAAAAATAAATCTAAATAAAAATAAAAAATACAATAAACTAAATAAACCTAAACCTACTAGTTCACTTAATTAAAAAAATAATAAATATTAAAATTAAAAAATAGAAAAACTTGAATCTTAAACCCAAGCTCTAAACCTAAACCACTAAACCCTAAACCCTAAACCTAAACCCTAAACCATAAACCTAAATGCTAAACCTATGCCTTGTGGCCCTAAACTCTAAACCATAAACCCTAAACCTAAACCCTAACTAAACTCGTTAAACCAAACCCCAGGCCTTAAAGTCCTTAAACCTAAACTAAACCTAAACCTAAACTTAAAATCCTAAACTCACACTAAACCAACCCTAAACCCACCCTAACACTAACCATAAACCCTAAACCCCACCTAAATAAAATAATAAAATAAAATAAAATAAAACCTAAAATAAAACCTAATCCTAAAACCCCCCTCTCAGACTCCGACTCATTGCTTCTCAAGTTCGGTTGGTTAAGGAAAAACTGGGAGGAGACTCAAAATCATCAAAATCAGTAACATGATTCTTCTTCATGACATTCTGGCGACTTTACTACTTGCTTCTTGAATTGGGTGCATTTGTGCTCATGCTTTAAGCTATGCCGGATGTCAATTTCATTCTATTGCATGATTATTCTTTTGGTGAGAGTTGGCAGTGTTGATCATTTTAGTATTTTGATTTAAATGGAATATGTTGAAGAAAAAAAAAACCTAAACCTAATAATAAAATAAAATAAAAATGAAAAACTAAATAAAAGATAAAATAAAAAAACCTTATCTACACAAAAAACTAAAATAAAATTACAATAAAAAACCTAAATAAAATAAAAACTAAACCTAAATTAAAAATAAAATAAACTAACATAAAGTAAATAAATACTAAACAAAACCTAAACCTAAAAAAATAATCCTAAAATAAAACCTAAAAATAAATATAACACCTAAACCCAAACCAAAATAAAACCTAAACATAAAATAAAAATAAAATAAACAACATAAAATAAAACTAAAAAACTAAAATAAAATAACTAAAACTAACTCTAAACCTAAAATAAACTAAACCTAAACCTAAATTGAATAAAATAAAATAAACTAAAATAAACCTAAGCCTAAACTAAAAAAATAAAACCTAAAAAATCCTAAAATAATAACCTAAATCTAAAATAAAATAAAAACTAAACCTAATCCTAATTATAAAAAATAAAACTTAAACCTGAAAATAAAATAAAAATAAAAATAACTAAAAAACAAACCTAAACCTGAACCTAAACCTAAAAAATAAATAAAATGAAAAAAAACCTAAATTAAAATAAATAAACTAAACTAAATAAAAATAAAAATAAACCTAAATAAAAATAAAAAATAAAATAAACTAAAATAAAGAAAAAATAACTTAAATAAACATAAACCTTCCAGTTTACTTATTTTTCTTTTAAAGAAACTCTAAACCCAAAACTAAGAAATAAAACCTAAAAATAAACCTAAAATAAAAACCTAAAACTTAAACCTAAACCTTAAAAAATAAAATAAAAACCTAAACCTAAACCTAAAAATAAAACATAAAACCTAAAACTAGAAAATAAAATTAAAATAAAACTAAATTAAAAAATAAACTGAAACTTAAAACTAAAAAATAACTAAAATAAAAACCCTAAACTAAAATAAATAAAAATAAACCTAAATAAAAACAAAAAATAATTAAAAATAAACTAAATATACCTAAACCTACCAGTTTACTTAATTAAATAAAATAAAAAATAAAAAAAAAAACTAACCCTAAACCTACTAACCTACCCACCCCCAAAATCCAACCCTAAACCCTCCACCATAAACCCTAAACTAAATCAGGATACCCTATAAACTGAGCCACTAAACTCCATTAAAATACCAAACCCAACCCTACACACCTACCCTGATCCTAAAACCTAAACTCTAAAACTAAACCCCATTCCTAAACCCCAAACCCTAAACCCACATCCTAAAACCCAAACCCTACCACAAAATTTAAACCTAAATAATAAAATAAAATAAAATGTAAAGCTAACCTCATTAACCTAAACCTAAACCTAAATCTAAAAATAAAAAATAAAATAAAATAAAAAAAAACCAAAATAATTAAAAAACCTAAACTTAACAAAATAAAATAAACCTAAAAGTAAAATCTAAATTAAATAAAAATAAAATAAACCTGAGATTAAATTAAATAAAAACATAAACCTAAAAATAAAACTGAAAAATAATTAAAAACAACACCTAAACCCTAAACCTAAAACAAAAATTAAATAAACAAAATAAAATAAACATAAACATGAAACTAAACTAAAATAAATAAAACTTAAACCTAAATCTAAAATAAACAAAATAAAATAAACTAAAAATAAACCTGGGAAAAATAAAATAAAACCTAAAAAATAAACCAAAAATAACAACTTAATACCTAAACCTCAAAAAATGAATTAAAAACATAAACATAAACTTAATAATAAAAAATAAAACCTAAACTGAAAAAATAAAATAAAATTAAAATTAAACAAAAAATAAACATAAACCTAAACTTAAACATAGAAAATGAAATAAAAAAACCAAAACTAAAATAAATAAACTTAATATAAATAAACTAAACTAAATAAAAATAAAAATAAACATAAACAAAATAATAAAATAAACTAAAATAAATAAAAAAATAAATTAAATAAACTAAACTTACCGGGTTTATGTGTTTTTTTAAAAAAAAAAACACCCTAAACTCTAAACCAACCTCAAACCCTACCCCTACCCCTAAACTGATAATAAACAATTAACCCCTCAACCCTAAAACCTAAATCATTAACCTACCACTCATGACCCTACCCTAAATCTTAAAAACTGAGCCACAAACCAAATCCACACTTAATCATAAAACCAAAACCATAAACTGACCTTTTAAATGACCAAACTCCCACTACGCCTAAACTACTAAACTCTAAATAACCTCACTCTAAACCCTAAACTAAACCACCCACCCCAAACTCCCTAAACCCTAAACCCTAAACTAAACCTAAACTCTACCCTAAACCCTAAACCCTAAACTCTAAACCATAAAATATAAATAAATCCTAAAACCTAAACACTAAATCCTAACCCCTAAAATAATCCCCACTCCTAATGGTGGTGGTGGCGAAGGAGAGATCGAGGATATGATGGTGGATCACACTACTGAGTGATGGTTCTAATGGGCGAAGAATGACCGATCCGATCTACTACTTATGGAACTATGTCATTACAATAAAGACGGTTCTAGTTATCTGTGGTTTTTTATTTCTTCAATGCATGCTTATTTTTTATTTATGTTATTGCTTGTGTCTTAGAAAACTTTGAGTGTTACTTGGTTGATAAAACCAAAAAGAAGAAATGTTGAATCATAATTTGTTCTCTTTGAAAAAAAAACCAAAAGCCCTAAACCCAAAAAAAAATCCTAAACCCACCTAAACCTAAACCCTAAACCCTAAACCTTAAACCCTAAAAACCCTAAACCATAAACCATAAACCATAAAACCCTAAACCCTAAACCCCAAAAAATAAAAGCCTTAATCGAAACTAAATAAAACCTAAAAAGATAAATAAAAAAAACCTAAACCAAAATAAACTAACAAGATAAAATAAAATAAAAGCCTTAATTAAAATGTAAACCTAAACCTAAAAAGAAAATAAAATAAAAAATAAAAATTAAACTAAAATAAAATAAATAAAAACCTAAACTAAACTAAAAAAAATAAAAAACATAAATAAAATAAATTCTATACCTAAAATAAAAATAAAATAAACCTAAAATAAAACAAAAAAAAAAAAAAAAAAACCTTAAAAAATAAACAAAATAAAAAATTAATAAAAATAAAACCTAAACTCTAAACTTTAAAAAAAACCTAAACCTAAATAAAAATAAACCTAAACCTAAACTAAAATAAATAAATCCTAAATCTAAAATAAACTAAACCTAAATAAAAATTTAAACTAAATTAAATAAAATAAACTAAAAAAAACCTATACCTAGAACAAAAAATAAAATCTTAAAATAAACCTAAAATAAAAATCTAAAACCTCAACTTAAAAAATAAAATAAAAATTTAAACCTAAACCTAAAAATAAAAAATATAACCTAAACCTAAAAAGTAAAATAAAAATAAAACTAAACTAAAAAATAAACATAAACCTAAATCTAAACTAAAATAGATAAACCTAAAATAAATAAACTAATAAAATAATATCCTAAATAAATAAAATAAAAATAAAAAAAATAAAATAAAAAAAATGAACTAAATAAACTAAATAAACCTAAACCTATCGGTTTGCTTAATTTAAAAAAATAAAATAAATAAAACCCTAAAACTAAACCAAAACCCAAACCCTAAATACTAAACCTTAAACTAAACCTAATCTAAAGCCAAACCCTACCTAAACCACACCATAAACCTAAACCCTAAACCTAAACCCCAAACCCAAACCCTAAACCCTAAACCCTAAACCTAAAACCCTAAACCCCCCACCTAAACCCTAAACCCACAACTAAACCTAACCTAACCCACCCTAAACCCTAAACCCTAAACCTAATCCTAAAGAAACTAAATAAATAAAAAAATAAACCTAAACCCTAAAACCTAATAAACTTAAACATAAACCTAAACCTAAACCCTAATAATTGGGAGAACCTTGGCGGTAGGAACATAAACCAAGCTAAATGGGTTTATTTGTGTAGTCGATGGTAGAGGTGGTGGTTATTACAGTGGTGGTTGGGGATCTAGAGAGGCTGGTGAATATGGAGGGAGTGGTCAGTGTAGTGGTGGTTATGGAGAAAAAAGGAGTGATGGAGGTTATAGCGATGGTGGTCACGAAGGAATAGATCAAAAATATGATGGCGGATCCCGCTGCTCGAGAGTTGGTGGTGGTTCTGATGGGAACTAGAGAAACTAAAGAATGGTCGATCCGATCTGCATATGGAATTGTGTCTTTATAGTAGAGACAGTTCAAGTTATCTAGGGTTTTGATTTACTCTATGTGTGCTCATTTTTTTTATATATGTCATCGCTTATGTCTTAGAAATCTTGGTGCGCCATTTGGTTGGTGAAATCGAAAAGAATAAATGTTGAATATGAATTTGTTCTCTGTTAAAAAAACCTTAAACCCTAAACCCTAAACTAAAACCTAAACCATAAACTTAAAACCTAAACTCTAAACCCTAAAACCATAAACTCTAAACACTAAACCCTAAACCCTAAATAGAAAACCCTAAAACCTAAAATCCTAAACCATATATTTGTTGACTTCACTTTTGAGTGTGCTCTCAACTTCTTTATCATAGATCTAGGACTTTCGTAGACACAAAGACTTCCTCAGTCTTAGGAAACTTGTAGTGATTAGGTGAACACTTAACTTAACCCTAGAGACTTAGAAGAGTTAGCCATAGGGGTAGGTTGTGCCTTAGGGATTTAGGAGAACTTGCCTACCTTATAGCCCAAACTAAATCCTTACTTCATTCTTCCAAATCAAATCTCAAATTCAAATCTAAATTCCAAAATTAAATCCAACTATCAAATGATTGAAACTCATGATCAAATTCAAACTCCAAATCCCTTCCTAAGCCCTTTGATTTTATCTTATGGACTTAGCCTTAACCAAATATAAATCAACCCAAATTCAATTTATTTTCACATTTATCAAATTTAATCTCAAATCAAATTCTAAATCATAAATCAATTCCAAACTCCAAAAGGTTGAAACCCAAATCAAATCAAATTCTTGATTTTAGATGGTTTAGCTAAATTCTTGAACTTGGCTAAATAATACCCAAATCAATTCAAAACTCATGGATTTCCTCATGATTCAAACATTCCTACAATCATTGATCCAAATATAATTACAAACTATGATTATCAAACCAAATCCATTCTAACCCAAATTAAACCCAAGTTAGCCCTTTTTGACTTGAAATTGTCATATGAACCAAAATCCATATGGATCCAAATTACTTGTAATTTGATTTGTATTTTCATCTCAAACCCATTTATCAATATAATTAAACTTGAATCAAGCCATGATCAAGCCAATAAACCCATTTAGGTCCACTTGACCTAAAGTGACCTAAAAGACCTTTTCAAACCAAGTTCTAATTCAACCCAAATTGGATTGAACTAAGCCCATCCAAACCTCACAACATGATCAAAAATTACTCTAGGTTAATCAATTATCATGAATTGGGTCAAACCAAGTCATCATAGCTTGTTAACCAAGTTAACATTTAACCCAAATGAAACCCAAATTAGCCAAAATCCACCATATGCCAAATTGACTGAAACCATTGATTCAAACCCATTCCTAACCAATGATTGAACATGACCAAACCCTCACTTGAGCCAAACAAAAGATTGGTTATTTGACCCAAGTTGACCCAAATTGGCATAAAAAGCCAAAATAGATCAAATCATAATCCAACCCAAATTGATTATAGCCAATGGCTCAAGTTCATTCTAAATCACTTATTAAACTTGACCAAAACCATGATTGAGACCAATTTGACCAATTGGTCAACTTTACCTAACTTAACCCAAATTGACCTAAAGGGTCAAACTAGCCAAAATCAAAATTAATTCCAAATTAAACCAAACCAAAGCTACAATCATTTTCAATTAGCCAATTGAACTTGACCCAAACCTTGGTTTGACCCAATTTGACCAATTTGTCAACTTGACCCAACCTAACCTAATTTGACCTAAATAGGTCAAATCAAGCCAAATCAAATCAAATAAACTCAAAACAACTTGAAATTTGGGCTAACCCACTTTTGACCCATCCTAAATCTACCAAAACCAAACCCATAGCAAAATAACCATTTTCCCATTAGGTTTAGGGCATCCCATGAGATAAGACACATGCTCATTTGGTCATTTTCGCCCCTAACCACTTGGCACCCAATCATAGGTCCACTTAGGCACCTAGGACCATGGCTGACTTAACCAAAAGGTGGTTGGGTCGGCCATGATCCATGGGGAGGTGAAATCACCTCCCATCCCCAATGGAGCTTTCAAACAACCATAAGACACCCATTACTCCCTTGGCGACCACCTCCACCCAATCCCCAGCCACATCATGCACCCAAGGACCTCCACCACCCTCCAATTTGGCCAATTGATCAAGAAAAATCCAAAGAAGTTTTGGCCTTCGATCCAAGGAATAAGGGGGTATACCCTCCTCATTCTCACTCAAACTCAGACATTCACACTCGATTCATCTCTAGCAGCCAAGGAGAGAGTTCCCAAAGTAATTTCCAAGCCTTCCCAAGCTCCTCAAAATACCCATTCTCGTTTATGCAACAAAAGAGAGGCCACCTTCGATTCTCATTTGCTTAAACCTCCAACAAAGTGCAATTAACTTTGCACACCCCTTCCTTGGAGCCAAATGAGTGAGAATGAACCATTTCCCAAGCTTCTCGATAGCCAGAGGGTAGAGTTCAATCAAGCCCGAGCACTTACGCCTAGTGGATTGGTCTTTTGAGCAAACTACACCATATCAAAGCTTATGCAGATTAATAGAGCTTTATTTCTACCAAAAAAAACTTCCTCGATCATTGGAATCATCGATCATAAGCTCCGGTTAGGTATGCCATTGAAACAAATCCTTGAATGAAAATAGGTTGGTCTTTTGTGAAAGAAATTTTCATGCCATGCGATTTCCTCTGTTAGATCTTCTTATTATGCTTCCTCGAAGGTGTGGGATCATTTTCATCTCCATCTGAGCTCGGGTGAGCTCGGATCGAGTAGCGATCAATGGATGGTTGCCATTGTTCAATGCTAGGGAGGAGATAGATCAATGATTGTCCATCCGTGTGATCGAGATGAATGGTCCTGATCTAATCATGCTTAGAGCCTCTGATTAATCCTTCAAATCTTAGATGGTCCATGGAGTTACCGCATGCCATTGATTCATCACTTGGATGTGATAACTTAAATAGTAAATCCCATCACACAATGGAAAGTGCATGTGTGTGGCCATGGGATTAAGGCTCTAATTAGGGCTAATTTAATTTTTAATCTTAAAAATTCTAAATTCATAACTAATTCTAGAAAAATACATAAAAATACAAACTTAGGCTCATTTTAAAGATATTTTAGAGTAAAATCAGAAAATTATTATTAATTGATTTTGAATAGTGGATTTGGCTTAATTAAGGCTTAATTAGAAATGTAATTAGTCTAATTACTCCATAATTAACCATCCAATTAATCTTAAACTTTTTATGCATATTAAGGGGGATGATCTCTGCGTCTCCAATTTTTTGGGATTATATTGGTTGCTTAATTAGGGAAATGAATGGGTTAAGCCTTAATAACGTTCTTAATGTAATTAGTGATAATTAAGCAAATGAACAATTAATCAATTAAGCTTATTAACCTCATTGTGATGATGAAGTCTAGAGAAATGGATTGGGACTCCCTCTTCCAATCTTTTCTTTAAGACATCTCTAATCCCTCTTAAATAATTAATTAATCAACACCCCTTAATTAATTAATTAACAAGATTAATCAAAAATCCAAATCATACCTCAACTTTAATCAACTAATTGAAAGGATTTAGGGATTGAGGCTTAGGCTCCCTTCTTTGTCTCTTTCTCTAAGCCCATCTGATTTTGATTGGTTAAGGTTAATTAATGTTTAATAAGTTAATTAACAAATTTAATTTATTTAATTTAATCTATTTCTTTAATTTAATATTGGGAAGCTCTTTGGGTGTTCAATAATCCAAAGGGGGAGGTAATGAAATTATGATTAGCTCACATGTGTGAGAATACTATAAAAGTAGTTAAGTGAGATCTCTTAATTAATTACTAATCATAAACCAATTGCATTAGGCCCCTTTCATTTCTTAGAGCATTGCAAATTTACTTTCCATGTGGTTGCATATCATATTGGCTCATTATTAATTAGTAAATTAACTTAAGGTGATGTAGGTAAGGGTTAATTAATTGGCTTAATTCATACCCTAACCTAATTAAACCATAAAATCAACTTAAATACTTCTTCATTAAATCAAATTAACTCACAAATGAGGAATGGGATTAGGATCAACAAATCTCTTTCATTTCCTAAATCAAATCAAACTCAAAATTAAGAAATCTCATTAAAGGACTTTGGTTTATTTTAAGTGGCTTTATTTAGTATGATTGTCCTTAGGAATTAATTGGAATGAATAAGATAATGTGCTTAGTTCCTTTATTTTTTTCCAATCATGTCAAATGTTGCTTCCCATATGTAATCATGCATTCATTCCTTTTAAAATTAACTAAATGAAATGGTTTCTTTTATATGTGCATGTGTTGATTTAAATTAAAAATAGGTGTGGCTATTATCACTATTAAATCAAAAGTTATTTTCAAAAGGTCATAAATCAATTATAATAAATAGAGTGATGGTAATTACAAATATCTATAGGTTTGCATGTGTTGATAATATATGATATGCAATATGAAGCTCTCTTTCTTTATCTTACATGTATTCACATAGGAATTACAAATGTATAGTTCATTTGAAAAGCACACAACATTTGTCTAAATCTATTCCTATGCATTTCCACACTAAAACTTAGGAAGAATTTCATACCACATATGTAAATCATATAATAAAATCAAATATGAGTTCTTGCATGAGTTCTTCTTCTTGTGGTTCTTTTCATACATTCACCTATACCTGAGAAAAGTGGTATATTAGTCTGGACACCCCGGGGTTGCAAGGCTTTAAGTAGCCCTAAGTAGGCCTTATACCTTATGCCCCTAGCACAGAACAATGACGTCGTACTTGCTTAAAACTCTTATACATGTGTAAGTGTGATGTGGCCAATGAATAAGAATCATAAGTCATATAAATCAAATACAATTTTTGCATGAGTTTTCCTATCCTTTTTGTTACTTATACATCTATATGTATCTAAGAAAAGTGGTATATTAATCTGGACACCCCAGGGCTACGAGGCTTTAAGTAACCCTAAGTAGGTCTTGTACCTTATGCCCTTGGTGTAGAACAATAACAATGTACTCACTTAAAACTTTTATACATGTTAATGTGTATCTAGCTAATGGATGAAAAATCCCTCTTTCTATTAAAAAGGCATGCATTCATAATTCAATCAAATGAAATATTTAAATTTCAAACACACTTCTTTGCATTCATCATTCAAGTATGCTAAAATATAAATTGCATGTATAAGAATGCATAGAATTTAATCATGTGCATGATATACATGATGGAAAGAAATGAATAAACATCTGTTATGTTATAGCAAGTCATTCTAATTAATCTTAAGATGCCTTTCTTATTGAATAAGGTTATTTAGAGTGAACCTAAACTTTGGACTAATTAAAACATATAATATGCTATTCACTAAAGGAAATTGATTAATTAACTTGATTTAGAAGTGACTTATGGTAGGGATGAAAGAGAGGTTCCCTCTTTCTTCTCTTCATAACATTTAGTTGTTAAGTGTAGACCATATGAAAGAAAACACTAAGTAAAATCTTTAAATCAATCAAATCACTTGAAGAAAAATCAACCACTTTATAAATTAAATCCCTCACACTTAGCAAATTACAACTCTAAAGCCTAGTTAGGACATACCACACAAGCTTTAATTCGCTAGATTAAGTCACCATTTATAGATTTATGTTAGGGAGGTGTATGGTTTGATGTATGCTTGTTTTGTGATGTATTTTGTAGGATGTTAGGGTACATGTAGCTGGATGTTAGGATGATATTAGCCTAATCATGCTTTCTGCAGGGGGTTGTGCTTAAGGGGCTAAATAAAAATATAAATGCTTTTTTCTATGCAGGTTGCTTAGCCCCTAAGCATAACCCAAGTTAAGACAGGTGGGCTTGGTTACCCATGTGTGGGGTTGTAAGTCCAAATTATTCAAATAATTGCTTGGGTTGTATGGTGTGTTTAGCTAACATTTGTTTTGCAAGTGTAGCTAGATTTACTTTCCTTCTTTTAATGTAATTTTGCATTAGGATTAGGATGAGTATTATAAGAGATTAGGATGAGCATTGGTTATAAGACCAAGTCTTATGTACCATGTGATGCATTTGGAGCATATCCAAATCAATCCAAAAAGAAGGAAGAAATAGAGAAAATTAAATGAAGAAATGGAAGATGAAGAAATGAAGAAGCAAGAATGAAGAATGAAGACCCCCATAACATTCATCATTTATAATTGTAATTATTCTCTTGTAATCTGGGTTGTATAAGAGTGGAACTCAACTACCCACATTTTTTTTTAGGATGTCTGTGGTACCGATGCATCGACCTTTTATTCTTTTGATAGCTTTATAAAATTGTTTGATGTTTTGTTTAGCTTGTGCATTAGAAAAAAGCATGTGTTTTCATAGTTTATTTATGATTGGTGATTGTTGAATGGCCTGATGCAATTAAGCTCTTAGGATAAAAATAAATTTTTTATCCCATTAACAACTCATAACTAAACTTTTAAAATAACTCATAATCTCATATAAAAATGTAGGCATTAAATCAAGATAGTAAAATATTTAGTAATCCCTTAGTTGGATGTTATATGTATAATATCATGCATAATCATCTTGTTTCACTCTTGTTAAGAGAGGGCTTCCATCTTTGGTAGATAGAATGGGCTTAAACTTTGAGAGCCTATGATGGAAGAACACCTATTTCCCATTTGATTTGGTCCATAATCAACTTCTCATACATTTAGGCAACCAAAATCCTATAGCCTGTGTCAAAACAAAAAGTCCTAAATTAAATAAAATTTGATAAGACTTTGCATTAGATATAAGTTAGTATTCATACCCCTCATGCTCTAGTCTCTTAGGGAGTGGGTTTAAGGACTTAGTCTTTTTTATAAATAATAACAACCTAGCCATCTGGAAAAAGCATATGACTTGCCTACATGGATTTAAAGCATAGGAGTTAGTTGGCTGCCACTCCTGGTGATAATAAGTCCTGATTGATTTACTCTTCTGTGGAGGTAAACCATATAACCACTTTCCCCTTAGATTTGCTTTGGGTCATCGCGTTCCCTAGATTTAGGATCTGAGGTTGATGTTTCCCTTTACGGGCTACAATCAAAAATCTTCACCTCGGCATTTCCACAATCTTGTATTGTGGAATTATAAGTCCTAGATTTCTAATAAAATTTCAAATCAAATAAATAAATCTCCTCAATTTTAAATATATAAAGCCCAACCATAGGATAGATTGGATTGCTCACTAGGTTTCTTAGTATCATGAGTACTCCCTACTCATCTCCTTTGGTTTAGATAATAACCCTTCCTTTTTGATCCATCCCACTTGATCTTCTAAAATACAACCAATTTATTGATAGTCCTATCTTTGAATTCTTTGGAGACAATAATCGCCTACTTTAATCGAGAGTATTCTTAAGGGATTCATTTTTTTTAAGATGTAATTAACTATGGGGGCTTGCCTCCATAGGGAACTTAATGAACCCGATTTAAATAAACCCTTCTTTACTTTTCCATGTAAAGTATGGGAAAAATCTCTAGTATATTCGAAAATCCATCATGCCTTAGGAGTCCTTATTAAGTGATTAGGTCCATCGTAGGGTAGTGATTTCTATCTTTCGAGATAGTACACTATTATTTGATGTCGTACCCGATCACCTCGATAAGTATATCCTCAGATCTATATGTTGCCCCTCACATATACACATACAAATGAAACTAAAAATAAACACCATAAAACCCTAAACCCTAAACCCTAAATCCTAAACCTTAAAATCCTAAACCATAAATCCAACCTAAACATAAACAAACCCAAACCTGAACACTAAACCCTAAACCTTAAAACCCTAAACTCTAAATTCTAAATAGTAAACCCTAAACCTGACCTTAAACTGCAACCCCACCTAAACCTAAAACCATAAACCCTAAACCACAACCACACAAACCCCAAAACTCCACAAACCCTAAACCTACCACACCAAAACACAAAATAAACCTGACCCTAACTAAACTGAGCCCTAAATCCTCAACCCTACTGAGCCACTAAACCTAAACCCTAAAACTAAACCCTAAACCACCTACCACACCATAAACCCTAAAACTAAAACATGAACCTGCTAAATAAAACCTAAAATATAATAAAATAAAACCTAAATAAAATAATAATAAAATAAAATAAAAAAACTAAAACCTAAACCTAAACTAAACTTAAACCAAAATAAAATAAAATAAAATATATGAACTAAACTAAAATAAAGTAAATAAAACTAAACTAAACTAAAATAAAGCTCAAAATAAAAGACTAAATAAAGAACAAAATAAACATTAATTGAATCTAAAATAAAATAAAATAAAATTGAATAAAACATAATCCTAATAAACCTAAAAATAAATAAAATAAACGTGAAATAAACTAAAAAAACCTAAACCTAAAGAAAAATAAAATAAAGAAAATAAAATAAACCTTAAAATAAACTACACTATACTAAATAAAAGCTAAACCTTAATCTAAAATAAACTAAACCTAAACCTAAACATAAACTAAGTAAAATAATATAAACTAAAATAAACCTAACCTAAACTAAAAATACATAAAATAAACCTAAAATAAAACCTAAAAACCTAAAAATTAATAAAAAAACCTAAACCTAAATAAATAAAATAAAATAAAATAAAACTAAATTAAAACTTAAATGTAATCTAAAAAAATAATGCCTAAAAATAAACCTAAAATAAAACCTAAAACTAAACCTAGAAATTAAATAAATAAACCTAAACCTAAAATAAAAATAAAACCTAAACAAAATAAACTAAAATAAAACTAAACAAAAAAATTAACCTAAACATAAACTTAAACTTTAAAAATAAAGTAAAATAAAAAACCTAAACTAAAATAAATAAACTAATCTAATAAAAATATAAAATAAAATAAACTACAATAAATAAGAAACAAACTAAATAAACCTAACCTACTAATTTACTTAATTTAAAAAATAAATAAATTAATTAAAAAAAAACTCCCTAAAACCTAAACCCTAAACCCTAAACCCTAAATCATCACCTCTAAACCTAAACTTTCTATAAAAATAAACCCTAAACAACCCCAAACCCTAACCACTAAACTCTAAACCAAACCTATAACCCAAAACCCTAACCCTGAAAAACCCTAAACTCTAAACCCTAAACACAAAACCACAAAACCTAAACTAGCCCCAAACTAAGCTTATCCCTAAACCCTAAACCCCTAAAACCCACCCTAAACCTAAACCTTAACCATAAACCTTAAACCCTCACCTTACTAGAGGTGTTGGTGGATATGATGGTGGATATAGAGGTGATGGTTTTGATGGTAGGACCTGAAGGTTGGGGACTTAGAGGTGTTGATGGATTTGGAGGTCCTGGTGGATATGGAGGTGGTGGTTATGGAGGCAAGAGGAGCTATAGAGGTTACAACCATGGTGGTGGCGAAGGGATAGATTAGGGATATGGTGGCGGATCCCACTCAGGAGAGGTGGTTCGATGGGAACTAGAAAGCTGAAGCACATCGATCCGACACCTTTATAGGCTGTGTCTTTATAGTAGAGATGGTTCCAGTTATCTAGGGTTTTTGATTTGCACTATGTGTGCTCATTTTTTATTTATGTCATCACTTGTATCTTAGAAAACTTGGTCTCCTGCATGGTTGATAAAATACAAAAGAAGAAATGTTGAATATGAATTTGTTCTCTATTAAAAAAACTTTAAATCCTAAACCCTAAACCCTAAAACCAAACCCACATTTTAAAAAACTAAAACCCTAAAACCTAAACCCCACCACTAACTATCCTAAACCTAAACAAATAAACTAAACTAAACTAACCCTAAACCTAAACTAAATCTTCCTAAATCCTCCATCCTAAACCCTATAAACCCTAAACCACAAACCTATAAAATAAATAAAAAATAAAAATAAAACTAAATAAAACCTAAACCTAAAAATAAATCTAAAATAAAACCTAAAATAAATAATAAAATACCTAAACCCTAAACTTAAAATAAACCTAAAATAAATTAAATAAAACTAAACCTAAACTAAATAAAAATGACTAAAACTAAACCTAAACCCCAAATAAAATAAAATAAAATAAATTAAAATAAAAAAAACTAGCTAAAATAAATAAAAATAAAAAAATAAACTAAAATTAAAACCTAAACTAAATAAAAAAAATAAAACTTAAACCTAAAAATAAAAATAAAAATAAACTACAAAATAAACTCTAAACATAAACCAAAAATAAACTAAAACAAAACCTAAACTAAAATAAATAAACCTAAAATAAATAAACTAAACTAAATAAGAATAAAAATAAACCTACAACAACAACAAGCCTTTATCCCACTAAGTGGGGTCGGCTACATGAATCCTATGTCTCCATTGTTCCTATTATATGTCAAATTCTTAGAAGAATAAAATAAACCTAAATAAAATAAAAAATAAAATAAACTAACATAAAAAAAAATAAACTAAATAAACCTAAACCTTTCAGTTTACTTACTTTTTTAAAAAAAAATTAATAAAATAAAACCCTAACCCTAAACCCTAAACTTACAAATCTGACCACACCCACCCAACCACTTAACCCTAAACCACACCCTCCAACCCTAAATTCTGCAAACCCTAAACCTACTCCTAAAACTAAACACTAAACCCACCCTGACCCTAAACCACTAAACCACCTAAAACAAACCACTAACCTACTACTAAATAAACCTAAAATAAAATAAATTAAAACTGACCTAAATTAAATAAAATGTGAAATAAAACCTCTAAACTTCCTAAACCTAAACCTAAAAATAAAAAAATAAATTAAAAGATAAATAAAACTTAAACTAAACAAAATAAACCTAAAATAAAATAAATAAATAAAATAAAATTAAATGTAAAGATAAATAAAAAACTAAATAAAACCTAAACTAAAATACCTAAAAAACCTATAAAAGTAAAATAAAACCTAAACCATAAACTAAAAAAAAAACTAAAATAAATAAATAAAATAAACCTAAACTAAAATGAACTAAACTAAAATAAATGAAACCTAAACCTAAACTTAAAATATACTAAACCTAAACCCTAAAATAAAACTAAAAAACTAAACTTAAACTAAAATAAACCTAAAATAAACCTAAAAATAAACCAACTAAAAAAAAAATAAAATAATCCAAACTTAAACTTAAAATAATTAATACCAACCTAAAATATAAAATAATAAAATACTAAACTAAAATTAACATAAACCTAAACCTAAACTTGGAGATAAACTAAAATAAAAAAAACCTAAACTAAATAAATAAACTAAATAAAAAATAAACAAATAAAATAAAAAAAATAAAAACCTGGGTTTAATTTAAAATAAAATAACTAATCTAAATAAATGACTCTAAAAAACAATCCAACCAAAATCCCTAAACTTACAAACTGAGCTAAAATAAAAAACATCTTAACCCAAAATCCACCCTAAACTTGCCTGAAACTGAGCCTAAACCCTAAACTAAACCACATCTTAAACTAAAACTAACCACCAAATCAAACTGAGCCCTGAGCCCTGTAACCCAAAAATCTAAACTGACCCTATAAAAATAAAACCAAACTAAATAAAGTAAAAAACCTGAGCCAAAAGAAAAACTGAAAACCAAAATCTAATACCCAAACTGAGCCTCCTAAACTAAATAAAATAAACCTAAACCTAAACAAAATTAAAAAAATAAATAAATAAAACAAATAAACATAATATAAATAAAATAAAATAAAAACTAAAAATAAATAAAATAAATAAAATAAACTAAACTAAATAAACCTAAACCTAAACTAAGCTAAAATAAATTAAATTAAACTAAATCAAATCCTAAACCTAAACCTAAACTAAATAAGTTAAAATAAACTGAACTAAATAAACATAAATAAACCTAAACCAAAACTAAATAAAATAAACTAAACTAAATAAACTAAACCTAAAAATAAACTAAATAAATAAAAACTAAACTAAATAAAAAACCTAATCTAAATAAATAGAACCTAAACTAAATAAATAAACCTAAACTAAAAATAAACTAAACTAAACTAAACAAAAATAAAAATAAACCTAAACAAAAACCTAAACTACATAAACTTAAACATAAATAAATAAAATAAACTAAAATAAAATACTAAACCTAAACAAAATAAACTAAACTCTAAACTAAAATAAATAAACTAAACTAAATAAATAAACCTAAACTAAATAAAACTAAATAAAAACTAAAATAAAATAAAACTAAACCTAAACCTAAACTAAACTAAAATAAATAACTAAATAAATAAAAAAATAAACCTAAACTAAACCTAAACCTAAAGCCTAAATAAAAAATAAACCTAAACCTAAACCTAAATAAACCTAAAACTTAAACTAAAATAAACATAACTAAAACTAAATAAAATAAAATAAACTAAAAATAAATCAACCTAAACCTAAATAAAATAAACCTAAACTAAATAAACCTAAACTAAAATAAAACCAAAATAAACAAAACCTATAAAAAATAAACAAACCTAAAAATTAAAAAAATAAAAAATAAACTAAACTAAAATAAATAAACTAAATAAAATTTAAACCTAAACTAAATTAACTAAACCAAACCTAAACTAAATAAAAAAAAATTAAACTAAAATAAATAAAATAAATCTAAACCTAAAACTAAACTAAACTAAAAATAAAATAAATAAAAAAATTGAACTAAAAAAATAAACTAAATAAAACTTAAAACCTACTAAAATAAATAAAATTAATAAATGAACTAAACTAAACCTAAAACTAAACCTAAACCAAAAATAAATTAAACTAAACTAAATTAAAATAAATAAAACCTAAACCTAAACTAAATAAATAAACTAAAACAAAATAAACTAAATAAATTAAACTAAATAAATAAACCTAAACTAAATAAAATATAAAATAAAATAAAATAAAACTTAAACCTAAACCTATAAACTAAATTAAAACCTAAACTAATCTACCTAAACTAAATAAACTAAGCCTAAAACCTAAACTAAACTAAAAAACTAAAAAAAAATAAAACCTAACCTAAACCTAAACCTAAACCTAAACTAAAACTAATTAAACAAAATAAAATAAACTAACAAAAAAATAAACTAAAATAAAGCTAAACTAAATAAATAAAAAAAATAATAAACTAAACTAAATTAAACTAAATAAACCTAAACTAAAATAAGCTAAACTAAATAAACCAAAACCAAAACCTAAACTATAAAAAGTAAACTGATAAAATAAAAAAAACTAAATAAAATAAACCTAAATAAACTAACCTAAAATAAATAAAATAAACTAAATAAACTAAATAAAATAAACTAAAATAAATAAAACTAAATAAAATTAAACTAAATAAATGTAAACTAAACTAAATAAACCTAAAACCAAAATCTGCCCTAAACTAAACTAAACTAAACTAAACTAAATGGATTAAATAAAATAAACCTAAACTAAACTAAATAAAATAAACCTAAACTAAACTAAACTAAAAAAAACCTAAAAATGGACCTAAACTAAACTCTAAATAAACTAAACTAAACCTAAACCTAAATAAACTAAACTAAACTAAAATGAACTCTAAACATAAAATAAATAAATAAATAAACTAAACTAAACTAAAACCTGACTAAACCTAAAATAAACCTAACCTAAAAAATAAACTGTAACCAAAAACCTAAAACAAACTAAATAAACTTAAACCTAAATAAACTAAAACTAAATAAACCTAAAACTAAATAAACTAAATAAACTAAACTAAAAAAAAATAAACACCTAAATAAATTAACCTAAATAAACCTAAAATAAAATAAATCTAACTAAACCTAAACCTAACCTATAAATAAACTAAAATAAATAAACTAAACAAATAAAATAGAAACTAAACCTAAACTTAAACCTAAAATAAACTAAACTAAAATAAATAAACTAAAAAAAACTAAAACTAAACTAAAACCTAAACCAAATAAAAAAAAAAACTAAACTAAACTAAAAAAATAAAACCTAAATTTAAAAAAAACTAAAACATAAACTAAACTAAATAAAATAAACTTAATCAATAAATAAAATTAATTAAACCTAAATTAAATAAACTAAATCTACTAAATCTAAACTTAAACCTACCTCGGCTAACCTACCCTGGAAATACCCTCCACTGACCACTGACCCTCACTGACCCTCCACTGAGCCCAAAATAATAAACCCCAGGCGTGAGCCTAACCACTGAGCCACAGGCTACTCAGGCTGACCATACTCCATACCCACTGAGCCCAAAAAAACTAACTCTAAACTAGCACCACTGAGCCTAAATGAACCTGGGCTACCCTCCTCCAAAACTGAGCCCTGACCTAAACTAAACTATAAACCTAAAGATAAAATAAATGAAGATAAAGATAATAATAAATAAAATAAAAAATAAATTAAAATAAAAAAAAATAAATAAACCTAAACATAAAATGAAAATAAAATAAAAATAAAAACTAAACTAAAATAAAATAAATAAAAACTTAAACTAAACTAAAAAATTAAAAACCTAAATAAAATAAGCACAAAAGCTAAAATAAAAATAAAACAAACCTAAAATAAAATAAAATAAAAACTAAATAAAAAATTAAAACTAAAAAAGAAACCAAAAAATAAATAAAAAATAAAACCTAATCATTAAACTAATAAAAACCTAAACCTAAAATAAAATAAATAAACCTAAACTAAACTAATTAATAAAACTAATAAACTTAAAAAATAAAGAAAACTAAACTAAAAAAACCTAAACTAAATAAAATTAAATAAACTAAATAAACCTAAACTAATCTAAAATAAAACCTAAAAAATAAACCTAAACTAAAAACCTAAAACTAAAAGATAAAATAAAAACTAAACTAAACCTAAAAAAAAAAATAACCAAACTTAAACCTAAAAATAAACTAAAATAAACTAAACTAAATATAAAATAAAATAAATAAACTAAATAAATAAAAAACTAAATAAAAACTACACTAAACCTCTGGTTTGCTTGGTTTTAAACTACACTAAAGAAACTACTAATCTGACTGAAAAACTAAAAAACCCTAAAAACCTAAACCTAAAGAGCCCTCCTAAACTACTAAACAGACTGAGGCTGACCTGGGCTAACCCTAACTTAACTCCCTAAACTAAAACTGAAAAACTCCTACCACTATAAAAAACCACAAACTAAAACTAAGACTGACTAACCAAAAACTAAAAAACCACTAAACTCTAACAAACTGACCTAATAACCTACTAAAACCAAAACCCTAATAAACCTAAACTACACTAAACTCTAAACCCTAAACACAAAACTAGCCAAACCCAAACCTAAAACCCTAAAACCACAAACAAAAACACTAAGAAATCCACAAACTTAACCACAAAACTAAACCCAAAGAAAATCTAAACCCTAAAATCTAAAAAAAATGTAAACTAAATAAAACCTCAAATAAAATAAAAAAAAATTAAATCTAAAATAAAATAAAAAAGAATAAAAAAATAATAAAAAACCTAAACTAAATTAAAAATAAAATAAACCTAAATAAACCTAAAATAAATAAAATAAATAAGAAATGTTGAATCATTAGTTCTGTTAAAAAACTAAAACCAAAATAAGTAAAACCTAAAATTAAAACCTAAAGTAAATAAACCCAAAAAACCCTAAACCTTAAACTAACCCTAAACCCTAAAACCCTAAACTAAATCTACCAAACTTATAAAAAAACCCAAACTAAAAAAATAAAAAAAAACTAAACTAACATAAAGAAATAAAACCTAAAAAAATAAAATAAAAATCTAAAAAAAATAAAATAAAATAAAATAAAAAAACATAAAACTTAAAACTAATCTTAAACTAATAAATAAAATAAAATAAACCAAAAAAATAAAATAAAACTATAAATAAAACTAAACTAAAAATAAAATAAATAAAAAACTAAATAAAATAAAATAACTAAATAAAATAACTAAATAAAATAAAACCTAAAATAAACCTAAAATAAAATAAAAACCTAAATCTTAAAAAATAAAAAATAAAACTTGAATAAAAATAAAATAAACTTAAAAAAATAAAATAAAAAAATAAAATAAACTAAAACATAACATAAAAAACTTAAAAATGAACTAAAATAAATAAACCTAAAATAAAATAAATAAAAAAAAAATAAAATAAACCTAAAATAAAAATAAAATAAAACTAAAAAAATAAACTAAAATAAACTAAACCTAAATTTAAAATAATAAATGAACCATAAACCATAACCATAAAATAAACCCTAAACCAAAAATGTGACCTAAAACTAATAAACCTAAACCTAAAATCCAAAACTAAACTAAAACCCCAAATAAAAAAGCCTAAAATAAAATAAAATAAAACCAAAATAATAAACCAAAAATAAAAATAACTAAACCAAAACTAAAACTAAAACCTGAAAAACTAAATAACCTAAACCACAAACTTAAAAAAACTTAAACTAAACCTAGTAAAATAAAACCAAAAGATAAAATAAAATAAAAAAAAATAAACCAAAATAAATAAAATTAAACAAATTAAACTAAAAACCCTGAACCTAAAAAATAAAATACAACCCACTAAATAAAATAATTAATAATATAAACTAAAAAAAATAAACCTAATAAACCAAAAATAATAAAAAAGTAAATGTAAAATAAAAAATAAAATAAATATAAAAATTAAATAAACTAAATAAAAACCTAAACCTAAAAATAAACCTAAAATAAAACCTAAAGAAATAAAATAAAACATACCCACTAAACCAAAAAAATAAATCAAAATAAAAATTAAAATAAACTAGAAAATAAAATCTAAACTAAATAAAATAAATCTAGACTAAAAATAAACTAAATCTAAACTAAATAAAATAAAATAAACTAAAATAAACCTAAACCTATACTAAAAATAAAACTTAAAACTAAAACCTAAAAAATAAAATAAAAACCTAAACCAAAAAAAAATAAAAAATAAAACCTAAAAATAAAATAAAACCTAAACCTAAAATCAAATAAAAATAAAACTCAACTAAAAATAAACTAAACTAAACCTAAACCTAAACTAAAATTAAACCTAAAATAAACACAAAATAAATAAACTAATAAAAAATAAAAAATAATATAAATAAAATTAAAATAAAATAATCTAAAATAAATAAAAATAAACTAAATAAACCTAAACCTATGGTTTGAATTTTTTTAAAAAAAAAAACCTAAACTCTAAGCTAACCAATACCTAAACCACAAATAAAATAAACTAAAAAATACTAAATTTAAATTTAAAAAAAAATACCTAAACTAAACCTACCACTAAATCCTAAACCAAAAAATAATAAAACTAAAAAAAAACCTCTAACCTAACCACTCAACAACCCTGAGCCACTATAAACCCTACCAACCCCAAACCAAACCTAAACCTAAACCCAACAAACTAAACCTTCCTCCTAAACCCTAAACCCTAAACCCTACCCCAAACAACCCTAAACCTTAAATCCTCCACACTCTAAACCATAAACCACTTAAACCTCTCTAAACCCTAAACCTAAACCACAAACCCTGACCTAAAACTAAATAAAACATATAAAATAAAATAAATTAAAACCCTTATGAGGTGGTGTGGTGGTGGCATAGAGACATCAGGATATGATGGTGGATCCCACTTTCGAGAGGGGTGGTTTTTATTGACTTGGCAAGAATGGCCAATCAGATCTACTTGAATATGTCTTTTACAATAGAGATGGTTCTTATTATCTAGGGTTTTTGATTTGCACTATGCATGCTCATTTTGGATCTATGTCATCGATTGAGTCTTAGGAAACATTGTGTGCTACTTCATTGAAGAAATCAAAAAGAAGAAATACTGAATTTGAATTTGTTCTCTGTTAAAAAAACTAACCAAAAACCTTAAACCCTAAACCTAAATCAAAAACCCTAAATCATAAACCCTAAAAACCCTAAATTTTAAACCCTAAACGCTAAACCTTAAATCCTAAATGCCTAAACCCTAACCTTAAAAATAAAACTTAAAAATAAAATAAAAATAAAACTTAAACCTAAACCTAAACTAAAATAAACTAAACTAAAATAAATAAAACCTAAGCTAAACCTAAATAAACTATGCTAAACCTAAACTAAACTAAATAAAATAAATAAATTAAACCTGAACTAAAATAAACCTAAAATAAAAATAAACCTACCTAAACATAAAATAAAACCTACAATTAAATAAAAATAAA
Organism: Cymbidium sinense; assembly: GCA_021442155.1. NCBI lineage: Eukaryota > Viridiplantae > Streptophyta > Magnoliopsida > Asparagales > Orchidaceae > Cymbidium > Cymbidium sinense. The sequence continues at coordinate 76,848,242 of CM038214.1, forward strand.
CTACTTAACCCTAAACTAAAAACTCTAAATAATAAAGATAAACTAGATAAATAAATATGGCTATAAAGATTAAATAAATAAATGGTGATAACTAAAAATCCTAACTAAACCTGATAAAAGACTATAACTGAAACCTGAAATGACCTGGGCCCATGAAACCTATAAATGATGACCATAAAACCACTGAGCTCAAAGATCCTGAGACTAACTGGCCATGACCTAGACCCTGAATGACCCAACCTAAACTAAACTGGGCCACTACTGAGCCTAAACCAAACCTGACCCTGAGTACTGACCCTGAACTGAGCCCTAAAACCCTAAATACCTGAGCCTCATCCTGACCTTAAACTCCTATAAACTCTAAAACCTAAAAAATAAAACCCTAAAATAAAACTAACTAACCTCTAAAAAATACTAATAAAAATAAATTAAACTCTAAAACCTAAACTAATACTAAAATAATAAAATAAAATAAAAATAACTCCTAAACCTAAACTATAAAATACCTAAAACCTAAAATAATAAACCTAAAAATACTAAATATAAATAAATAAATAAATTAAAAAATAAAATAAACTCTAAAATAACCTAAACTAAAATAAAAAATAAAAAACTTAAACTACTAATAAAATATAAAATAACTAAAAATAAATACTTAAATCTAAAAAAAAATAAACTAAAATAAATAAAAAAATAAAATAAAAAACAAAAAAAATAAACATAAATAAAATAAAATAAACTAAATAATAAATAAACTAATAACCTAAACTAAAATAAAAAAAAAACCTAATAAAATCTTAATAACCTAAACCTAAAACAAAAAAAATAAATACTAAACCTAAACAAAAATAAATAAACTAAAAAAACTAAAATACAAACTAAACTGACTAAACTAGCCCCAAATAAAACTCTAAAATAAATAAAATAAATTACAAAATAAAATAAAACCTAAACTAAACCAAAAAAAAAAAAACAAAAAACTAAAATAAAATAAAAAACTAAACTAAAATAATAATAAATAAACATAAAAAAAATAAAATAAAAACTAAATAAAACCTAAACTAAAATAAATAAACTAAAATAAAAAATAAAAAAAACTAAATAAATAAGAAAAGATAACAAAACCTAATAAAATTAAAATAAACTTAAACTAAAATAAAACTTAAATAAAACAAATAAAACAAATAAACCTAAACTAAATAAAATAAAATAAATTAAAATAAAACCAAAACTAAACTTAAAAATAAACCTAAAAATAAACCTAAAAATAAAACCTAAAACTCAAACAAAATAATAAAATAAAAACATAAACTAAAACCTAAAAATAAAATAAAACTAAAAAAAATAAATAAAAATAAAACTAACTAAAAATAAACTAAACAAATCTAAAAATAAACCAAATATAAAAATAAAATAAAATAAAACCTAAATAAATAAAATAAAATAAATAAAATAAAATAAACCAAAATCATAATAAAAAATAAAATAAACTAAAATAAATAAAATAAAATTAACTAAAATAAAACTAAACTGCTTTAATTAATTTTAAATAAAATAAAAATAAATAAAGGGAGATCTATCCTAAACCTAAATCTTAAACTAACTAAAATAAATCCAGGCCACTGAACCAAACTGAGCCTGGGCCCCTATAAAAACTATGACCCTACCACAAAAATCATACCCTGGGCCCCAAAAGGCCCTGGGAAACTATAAACTGAAGCCTGAATAGGCCCTGAAGCATAAACTGACCACACCTACTACCACTACCCAAGATGATAAACTGTGCCTGGTAACCACAAAACTATAATAATGACCTGGGATATGACCATGGGCCACTGAAAGACCACTAAATACTGAAACAACTAAACCTAAAATGAGACTGGGCTAAACTGTACTGAACTGAGCCACAAAAAAAAAATATAAAAAAAAATAAATAAATAATAATAAGATAATTAAAGATAAAATAATAAACATACTAAATAAACCTAAAATAAAGATAAAATAAAACTAAACTAAAATAAAATAACTAAAAACTAAAATAAAAAAAATTAAAACTAAAAAGATAAAAAAGCTAAAATAAAATAAAACAAATAAAGATAAAATAAAACTAAATAAACCTAAAAAAATAAACCAAAATAAATAAAATAAAATAATCATTAAGTAATAAAACTAAACTAAAACTAAACAAAATAAAAATAAACTAATAATAATAAAATAAATAAATAAACTAAACCTAAAATACTAAATAAATAAATAACTAAAATAAACACTAATCAAAATAAAACCTAAATAAACTAAAAACTGACCACTAATATATATAAAATAAACCAACCCTACTTACTAAAACTAAATAAAACTAAAATAAACTTAAATAATAAATAAAATAAATAAACTAAATAAAAAAATAAAGATTTGTGTTTAAAAGATAAAAATAAAATAATATAAACCCTACTAACTCACCCTTTGACCCTAAACTCTCCACAACCCTTGACCCAAACCATAACTAATGACTACCCAAACTTAAAACTCACTAGGCCACTAAACTAAACTGAGTAAAACTCTGGGCCCTGATACTAAACCTCCACTGACCACCTAAACCCACTAAAAGAAACTCCCAAAAAAACTGATACCCTGGGCCCACCTACCTACTACCTGACCTCTAACTGAAATCCTGAATAAACTGATGACCTAAACTGAGGCTGAGGCTAAAACCAACCTGGGCTATAAACTGATGAAGGCCACACAAATAAACACTAGATCACAGCCAAGGCCAGGCCCAGAAACCACCTGGGCCCTAAATCCTAAACCCAAATGATCCACTGATCAAAAAACCTAAAACTAAATAAATAAATCTAAAAAACCTAAAATAAAGACCTAATATAAAAGATAAAAAAAATAAAATATAAAATAATAAGATAAAAATAAAATAAATTAAATAAAACTTACATAAATTAAAATAATTAATAAAACTAAACTAAAAAGAAAATAAACACAAAAAAAACTAAAATAAAATAATAAAATGTTATGGATTGGTTCTGTTAAAAAAACCAAAACCACTAAAATAAAACCTAAACCACAAAACCCACAAAATAAAAAACTAAAAATAAACTAAACCCACAAACCAAAAATAAAACATAAACCTAAACCCAAAAAATAAACATAAACTTAAATAAAAGCTAAAACTAAACTAAAATAAATAAGACCTAAAATAAATAAAATAAAATCTAAAAAAATAAAATAAAAAACATAAACTAACCTAATCCTAAAAAAAATAAAAATAAACTAATAAAACTAAAATAAATAAATAATAACCTAAACTAAACTAAAAAATAAAAACCTAAATAAAAAAATAAATAAAATAAACTAAATAAAATAAAAAATAAAATAAACCTAAATAAATAAAATAAAATAAACTAAATAAACTAAACTAATAAATAATAAATAAAATAAACTAAACCTAAAAATTAAACTAAAATATAAATAAAAAACTAAACTAAATAATAACCTAAACTAAAACTACCCTAAAATAAAATAAACTAAACTAAAATACAAATAAAATAAACTAAAAACTAAATAAACTAAATAAAACCTAAACCTAAACCCTAAACTAAACAAAAAATAAATAAAAATAACCTAAACCTAAACTTAAAATAAACCTAAAATAAACCCAAAACCACAAAACCTAAATCTTAAAAATAAAATAAAACCCCTAAATAAAATAAAACTTAATCCAAAAATAAAATAAAAATAAAATAAACTAAACATAACATAAACTAAACTTAAAAATGAACTAAAATAAAACTTAATTAAATAAAATAAAATAATCTAAATAAAAATAAAATAAACTAAAATAAAAAAATCTAAATAAATCTAAACTGGTTTGCTTAATTAAAACTTAACCACCCTACCATAACTAAACTACCCTACCCATGTGACCACTAAACCCTATACCAAAAAAACACCCTAAACCTACTAAACTATAAACCTAAACAACTTAACCCTAATAACCAACCCCTCCTAACTTTAGACTAAACCCTAACCCTAAAAAACTAACCACAACCCCAAATCTTAAACTAAAACCACAAACCCAACTTAAAAACTAAAAACCTAAACTAAATAAAACCAAAAAAATAAAATAAATAATAAAACTGACCTAAATAAAATAAAAAAATAAAATTAAACTTAAACTAACCTAAACTAAACCTAAAAATAAAATAAAACACTAAAATAAAATAATTAATAACATATAAACTTAAAAAAAATACCTAATAAAATAAAATAAAATGAAAACTAAATGTAAAATAAAAAATAAAATAAACATAAAAATTAAATAAACTAAATAAAAACTAAACCTAAAATAAACCTAAAATAAAACTAAAGTAATTAAAAATAAAATCCTACACTAAACCAAAAAAAACTTAAACTAAAATAAAGTAAAATAAACTAAGAAAATAACTAAATCTAAAAAATAAACTAAATAAATAAAACTACCTAAACCTAAAATAAAATAATAAACTAAATAAAATAAAATAATCTAAAATAAACTTAAACTTATCTAAAAAATAAAACTAAACCTAAAAAAATCCTAAACCTTAAAAATAAAATAAAATAAACTCAAATAAAATAAACTAAAATAAACCTAAACCTAAAAGACTAAAATAAAAATAAAATAAAATAAAACAAATTAAATAAAATAAATAAATATAAAATAAAATAAATAATTCTATAAAAAATAAAACTGTGGGTTTTGCTTTTTTAAAAAAAACCTAAACAAAATAAATACCTAAACCAAAAAAAACTAAAACTAAACTCGTTTGCTTTAAAAAATACTAAAACTAAAACTAACCCTACTTAAAAAAAAATAAAAAAAATAAAAAAAACCCTAATACAAACCTAAACTCTGTCATAAACCTAAACCCTAGACCTAAACCACAAATCCTAATCCCCAAACAAAAAACCTAAACCTAAATCTAAAACCCTAAAAATAAAACTCATAAACCCTAAACTCTAAACCCTAAACCCTAATAAAACAAACCTAAAACCACAAAACTTAAACCCTAAAAAATAACCACTAAACTAAACCCTAAAATAAACCACAAAAACTAAACCTAAACCACAACCCCAAACCCAAACCTTGAAAACCAAAACTTGCTAAACTAAATAAAACATAAAATAAAATAAATTAAAAACCCATGGAATTTGGAGGTTCTGATGGTGGTGGCAGAGATCAGGATATGATGGTGGATCCCATACTCGAGGGGTGGTTTATTAAACTTGGCTGAAGAATGGCAATCAGATCTTATGGTATCTTTATAATAGATGGTTCTTGTTAAGGGTTTTGATTTGCTCTATAAATGCTCATTTTTATCTATGTCATCACTTGTGTCTTAGAAAATGTGCTACTTCATTGATGAAATCAAAAGAAATCTTAAATTTGAATTTGTTCTGTTAAAAAACCAAAACCCTAAACCCTAAACCTAAAACCAAAACCCTAAATCATAAACCCTAAAACTAAACTTTAAAAAAATTAAACCCAAATCTAAAATAAACCCTAAACCTAAACCTAAAAAATAAAAAACTAAAAATAAATGAAAAATAAAACATAAACCTAAAATAAAAATAAAATACTAAACCTAAACTAATAAACTAAACTAAAATAAATAAAACTGCTAAACCTAAAATAAACTAAATAAATCTAAACCTAAACTAAATAATATAATAAACTAAAATAAACCTAAACTAAACTAAAATAAAACCTAAAATAAACTAAAATAAAACTTAACACTAAACCTAAAAACATAAAATAAAACCTAAAAATAATTAAATAAAAATAAAACTAAATAATAAACAAAAAACTAAAAAAATAAACTAAAACCTAAACTAAAATAAATAAACCTAGAATAAATAAACTAAATAAATAAGAATAAAAAATAAACCTAAATAAAAATGAAAAAATAAACTAAAATAAAGAAAAAATAGACTAAATGAACTAAATGAACCTAAACCTACTAATTTAGTTAATATAATAAAAACCTTAAACCCTAAACCTAAACCTAAAAAAACTCTTACCAAAATACATAACCATAAACCATAAACCCACAAAAAGATATGGCTAAAACTAAACCTAAACTAACCTAAACCTTGTATCAATAGCATAATATTAAATTATATATTAAAATTTTAAAGTTAAATCTTAAATTTTAAGTTTTAGTAGAAAATTAATTTTTTATTTATAATGACAAGATACAATTCTTAATGCAACAAAAATAAAATTACAGTAAAGTAAAGAGAGATAATAGGCACACAATTTTTATGTGGTTTGGCAAAACCCCAAAATTGGCCTATGTCCACACCTAGCTAATCCACTAAATTCAAAATAGCTTACAAATAGTACTCTCTAAAATTGGGTACAACCCACTAATAATATGTACTATCATCTGAGGCAGTACAATAATATAAATTTTACATGAAAACAAAATACAAAATAATAAATTTTAATAAAATATATCTCACAAATATACCAACTATCCAATTCAAAAGTGATCTCACCACTTATAAATGATCACTTTACAACTTACAAATATGGCAAGATAGAATGCTCACTTAATTTTGATAAAAAATATTAAATAAATATCTTAAAGTGATGTTATTAAGATGTTTATGTTATTATAATTTATAGATTAATATAAAATGATTTCAAAATAAATTTATAATAGTCTATTGCATAATAAATTAAATTTTAGTAAGGAATAATTTTAAGTTTAAGAGAAACTAAAATTTATATATAACAATGTAAGAAAGATTAACTTTCTACTAAACTTCCTTTTTCTTAATTATTAAACAATGAAAAAGCAGGCTTTACTAAATTTTAGCAAGATAAATTTTTTAAAATAAATGATATTAGTTGAAATAAAATGATAAGTAGCAAATAAAATAATTTAATTTGGTATAAAATTTTATTTTGATAAAGAAACTTGATTTATAATATATCTAGCATATACTCTAAAATTCAACAATAATTTATTTTATTTTAACTTGAGTGAAGCTTTTAATTAATGCAACTAATCTCAAAATACTTAAATAAAATTAGTATATGATAGATTTAAGTAAACTAGTAAGCTTTAATTAAAAGAGACTTAAATATGAAAATAATTTGCACAATAAATTAATTTGAAATGCTTAAATATACTTCTAAAATAGATCTAAGAATAAATGACCTTTAAAATAAGACTAATGAAGAAATATTTCAAGAAACCAAAAGAAATTTGTAGGAAGATAAAAAATTTCAATAAGTTGAAATAAATCCTACAAACTATCACAAATTTTGACAAGAAAATGATTGAAGAAACTTTGATGTGAAAAACTTAGACTTTGATGTCCAAAGAAATCCACCAAAAGTATAAATTGGAAAAATGATGGTGATATATGAACAACTAAAAGGGATTAAAATCAAGAAAATAAACTCAGTAATTTGAAAGCTTACTTAGTTGAAGATGTTGAAGCTTTCAAACCAAGGTTTGATCTTGCAATATTTGGAGAACACTTGGAAGGAAAATCTATAAATTTTCTCTTAGATTTGCTAGAGGATTTTGAATTTGAATGAGGAATGCTTTCATGAAAAGAATGAGGGCTATTTATAAACAAGAAGGTCATTTTGAATTATTTCAAAAAAATATTATTCTAACATCATTTTATCATATAATAATTTAATATTAAATAAAAATATAATTTATATTAAATAAATATTAAATTTAAATAGCCAAAATTTAGCTATTCACATGGGCAAGTCAAAAATAATCAAATATGCTTTTAATATATTCAAAGCATGTAGCATGCATTCATTATTAAAATTAGTTTATGGTTGAAAAGTCATAATAAATTCAATTTTAATCAAACATGGGTCATGTAACCTATCAAATTAAAGGAAAACAATCCAAGGAATCATTGGAGATGAAATCGAGATATAGTCCTTTATTATAAAATGACTTTGGCTAAATTACAAAATTCCACATATTTTTGTTAATTTTGAAATATGACATTTAAATATTATGATATAATTTATATATAATCATACATATGTTGTTATCATATAACCTTAAAATTAAATTAAATATTTAATTATATTAAGTATTTAAACTAATTACTTAATAATCATGATTTATTATCATTTATTATTTTGATAATTCAAATGCTATGTATGAAATATAATTGAATGTTAATTAGATTTATATAAATTATCCTCATTATCATTATTTAAAATAAATAAAATAATATGTTAAGTTGTGAGCAAATTGATTCATGATGAACTCATATGAATTTCTAAGATATATACAAATGCATATAACCTAAAATATTGTATCTTGAGCTTCACATTATCCATTTTGATCTATCTTTCATTCTTCTATTATTGCAATTTCCTCAAACATATTGTGAGATGTTTTGGATATGTAATTAGCAATTAATATATCTGAAACACATAAAACATACATTAGAACATCCACGCATTCATTTATTATCATCAAAATTGATTGAATTGAACATGAGGCTCATTAAGCCAACAATCTCCCCCTTTTTAATGATGACAAACTAATGTTGGGTATTGATTTTGATGAAGGTGCAAATTGACCATTCATCATAGTTTTTGAAAAGAAAATTTTCTTCTAAAAAATTTTAGCATAAGAGATGGATAATGTTGCTCCCCTTAAATGTATGCAAATAGACTTAATGCTAACCAACATTTTACTCTTCTCCCCTTTTGACAACATCAAAAGTGAGAACAAACTACATATAATTTTAAATATTAGGATCTAACATTCCAAGCATGCATCTTAAAGTACAAAAATGTTCTTCTTGTAATGGTTTTGTAAAAATATCTATAATTTGTAAATAAGTACTAATGAAATTAATATTAACATCACCTTTCAAAACATGATCCCTAATAAAATGATGTCTAATTTCTATATGCTTGGTTCGTGATTGTAGGATAGGATTTTTGGTCAAACTAATAGCACTAGTATTGTCACACTGAACTAGAATGTGATCTTGCTTAATACCAAAATCTTTTAATTATTGCTTTAACCAAAGGACTGAGCAATACAAAAGTACTTTCGACCTGTGGATAAAGCTACAATAATTTTCATGGATGATGACCAAGACATGATGATCTTAAATATTGGCATGTTCGATGTGCTTTTTCTATTTACTTTAGAATTAGCATCAAATAACCAACCAAATCACATGATAAAGAATTTTTAGGATACCATAAACTAACATAGTAGACATCAAATAATAAAATATGCTTGCTATTAAATGAGATTCTTTTAGTTTGGCAGAAAATGAGCACATAAAATATCAAACATAATATCAAGTCTACTAGCAAGGTATAAAAGTGAACCTATCATACTCCTATAAGTTTTTGATCAACATTTTCCTAATTCATCTAAATCAAATTTTGTAGATGGGCTCATAGGAGTTTTACTAGATTTAAATCTTTTCATGTCAAACCTCTCAAGAAATTCATTTGTGTATTTGATTTGATAGATGAAGGTGCCATTTTTTTATTGCTTCACTTGAAGACCTAAGAAAAATTAAGTTCTCCCATCATACTCATTTCAAACTCTTTAGACATCAAAGATGAGAACTCATGGCACAAGATTCATTTGTACTTCCAAATAATATGTCATCTACATACACTTGTACCATAATCAAATCATCATCTATGCTCTTAAAGGAATAAGGTGGTATCTACTCTACCCTTTCTAAATCCATGATTTATCAAATAGTTACTTAACCTATCATACCAAGCACGAGGAGCCTATTTTAAACCATATAAGGCTTTCTTTAATTTATACACATGATTTGGACAATCAAGGCTCTCAAATCTAGGTGGTTGCTCTACAAATACATCTTGGTCAATAAATCCATTCAAAAATGCACTCTTGACATCCATTTGAAAATGTTTAAAATCCCTAAAATAAGCATAAGTAAAGAGTAACCTAACAACTTCTAGTCTTGCTATGGGTGCAAAAGATTCTTCAAAATCTATACCTTCAACTTGTATGTACCCCAACTAACCTAGCTTTATTTCTAACAATACAACTTGAATCATCTAGCTTATTCTAAAGACCCATTTTGTTCCAATGATATTTTGATCTTGGGGTCTTGGGACTAATTCCCAAACATCATTTCTTACAAATTGATTCAACTCCTCTTCCATAGCAATAATCCAAAAATTATCTTTTAATGCTTCTTCTAACTTTTTAGGTTCAACCTTGGATAAAAATGCTGAATGATCTACAACCTCTCTACTATGTCTTCTAGTCATAACTCCTTTTGAAGGATCTCTTATAATTAGTTCCTTTGGATGATTTTTATTATATTTCCATTCTTTAGGCAATGAATCATCCACATTATCTTCTAAAGATATTTTATTAAAATTATCAATCTCTTCATCATTTCTAATGGGATCAATTAAATTTTCATCAAAAATAACATGTATTGATTCTTCTTCAATCATTTTTCTCTTATTGAAAACTCTATAAGCTCTACTAGAAAAGAGTATCCTAAGAAAATACCATCATCGATTTGCAATCAAACTTACCTAAATGCTCTTTTCCATTATTTAAAATAAAGCATTTACATATAAAATGAAAGTGTTCAATCTTAGGCTGCTTTCAAAACATAATTCATGGGTGTCTTTCTTCCAAATTG